>JARCZZ010034364.1:0-10229 GCA_030323915.1 Brotogeris chrysoptera
AACCACACAGCTTGGTGTCATCGGCAAACTTGCTGAGGGCACACTCAATCCCACTCTCCATGTCACTGACAAAGATGTTGAAGCGGTCCCAACACCAATCCCTGAGGGGCACCACTCGTTACTGGTTTCCAGCTGGACATTGAGCCATTGAGCACTACTCTTTGCGTGTGGCCATTCAGCCAGTTCTTTATCCCCCGTGTGGTACATCTATCAAATTGATGTCTCTCCAATTTATTTGTACTATTTATTTGTTTGTACTCTATAAAGCAGGACACACAGTATCCTGCTTAACAGAGTTTTTAGTAGATTACATTTACAAAGCATATTTGTCATTACACTCTGAAAATGCAGTATACAAAACACACTTCAGGTCCCTCTATATATATTGTTCTTAACAATAGAATAACATATTTTTCTGGTTTATATTATTTTAATGTATGAAAATGCTTTATTTAGAAACAAAGATGTTTCTCAGGTGATCACATAAATGTGAAGTGAGAATCAACAAAACAGAAAACTTAACACAGGGTTACAGTTAATTTAAGATTGTACTTTGTTGCCAATTTTCCCCAGTTATTGTACTTTCTCCTCCAAATGTTCCCTATTTTTTTTCCCAGTAGAGTCATTTCTGTATTCATCTTTGCCAGAAAACTAGCAGTTCTGCATATAAGCCAGTTTTTTGTTCTGGATTTCTCCTTTAAGGTTTTTTTTATTGTATTTGCCCATATTATCATTAATTTCTCAGCTGCAGTGCAATTCTGTAAGAAACCCCCTGATTGCCTCCATTTACCACATGCTGGTTTGGCTCACTGGGCAGGTTTGGTGCATGTGATTCCTTCCAGAGAACACTAAGGGGTACAGCTACATTAGAGTTTCAGCTGGATCAGAAGCATAGTTTTGAAGATGGCCATGCTTTGAATGTTACCATGCATTTGAAATGTTAACATGCTTTGGTTCACTTTGCAGAGGGTCTGATGTGTGACAACGCATGAGTTGTATTCCTTTCAGATGAAAACACATGGGAAGATGAGCTCCCAGCACACATCCCATATACTTATCTACCAAACAGCATTTAGTTCTCAGAACCAGAATAGATCTAAGACAAAGTGCCACACACTGGTAGATCTAGTATAGGCTTGATTCAGCTGTTTGCTCTATGAATGTGCTTCTACAGGACCACAATAACTGCTAATGTAGGTATGGCATTTTCTAGAAGAGCTGTCCTGTGTTTGTACTAAAAATTCTGCAGACTAAGACATAAAGATGCAAGACAGCAACTGATCTTTTAGGAGGCTCCAAACCATAATGCAGAGTACTGACATTCAGTCAAAAGGAATGGTCTCAGTCAAACCCAAATTATAACATGAGCCCACATACAAGGCAGATGTAGGGGACAGACCTCAACCCCACTTGATATACTGGTCTGCTCCTCTTGCTCTGAAATACTAACACAGACATAACCAATACCTTCTAACAATTCACAGTTCCTGTGTTTCTGTTTGTTAACCAGTGCTTCAGGACAAATTTTCTTTGCATAATCCCTTTTCATAGACCACACTCTAGTGTCTAATGGCTCCCAATCCCAAGTAATGATAAACAGGAATAAGCAATGATATATACCAATCAGAGTAAATAGGAACAAGCGATGGCATGTTTTCTTACTGCAGTGAAGTCACAGTTGAAGTTACAAGATTATGTAATATCCTGCTTTGAGTATTCTCACTGTGTAGCTTTTCAGTACAATAACTTCCCTTTGCAAGTATTTTACCTTGTTTGCTTGCTGCAGCAAAAGACTAGTAACTTTTAGGGCAAGGTAGGAAGTAAGAGCATTTGGTTTCTGTCAGTCAGAGTTTAGGTGTATTTGCTTTTATTTTTTATTTACTTTGTTTCCTCATGTTGGTGCTCCACACATTTTCATCTCAACCATCATTTATGGGATGTAGCCTGTCATGAACTACTTTCACATGAATGGTTTTGATTTCTTTTTAAAGCACAACTACTGGAATTCTTGCCTCTGAATATACCAGAGTAAATGACTAATTCTTGACCTTTATGGTGAAACAGGGTGGCAAAGGGTGTAAGGAAGGGAAGACACTCTGTTCTGATCTGCCAGATGTGATACATGGCCGTGCTTTCCCAAAGGTTAAT
Source organism: Brotogeris chrysoptera (assembly GCA_030323915.1). Lineage (NCBI taxonomy): Eukaryota > Metazoa > Chordata > Aves > Psittaciformes > Psittacidae > Brotogeris > Brotogeris chrysoptera. The sequence continues at coordinate 2,149 of JARCZZ010034364.1, forward strand.
ACATATAATTTTCAAAGTAGAATCGAACAAGAACCACTTGTGCCACGCATATTTAACTTCCTAGTGCAGTGTTCCTAAGTCTTCACTTTTTCCCCACTTCTCTAATTTAATCCTCCAGAAACTTCACCAAAGCTAGGTATTCTTTTACCTTTGAGTTAGATATAGAGACTAGGTGGAGCATGGATACACCATTAACGGGAGATGATACCCTGCAAGATGAAGAATATATCACCTAAAAGAGTTAGTCCTGCACCAACCTACAGTATCTCTCTATGCCAAGGGCAGATAAGCTGTATTTAAGACATCCATACAGGTGCTCACTTTACAGTGTAAATTGCTCTCAAAAGCTTAGTGTCACCCAGGGGGACCAAGAAAATCTGTGACCACAAAGTACCTCAGTGGTTTTCGTGGTGTGACTACTTAATATTGTTTCTCGTTGACTCTAATTACCTCCAGCAGGGACAACAGTGGCATTCTGCCCTGGTCTGCAGCATCACTATATTTTATCATTTTAATTAAGTGAGCACATTTGTTGAGAGAAACCTGACAGTGATTTCTATGTACATATTCTGGTTTGGTATCAATAATACTTAAATTAATAGCAATAGCAACAACAGCAAAGCTAATTAATATTTGTGTGGCAGCAAACTATATTCAGTCAAGGACTGCACATCACCTCGCTAGACAGAAAAACAGGGCCCTAGTCAGCCATGCAACAGAGAGCTTCCATACAAAAATCATCAAACCCCCATATAAATTGCCAAATACTGAGCACCTGCAGCATGAGTAAGCAGGGCTGACAGAACAGAGCAGGTTCCACAGTTTAGAGGACAGATAGGATCTTGCTGGAAAATAACTTCTTTCTGGCTGTTGCAAAGACTCCAAATGACTGAAGTGGTAAACAGCCTTACTGCACTTCTAGCAAAACTTGAGCCAAACTGTTGCCGCGTCTCCTCAATGTGATACAGATATCAAGACTCTCTGAAACTTCTTGATATATTAGATTTTGTAGCTATTTGCTAAACCTCTTTTATGCTTGACCATATCCTCATCATTTCCCCCCCTTTCCACATATCTTCCCATAAAATAAAAATCACTTATTTTCTGCTTCATTCTCCCACCTGCCCCCACTATCCTTTTCTTCTCATTTTTTTTGCCCGAGCAGTGTGCATGGTCAGAGGCAACCATCTGAGTTCTCTAGCACCAAAACTGAGTTCAGATTTTAAAAGCTGGATGAAAGGTTAGAATTCAGGTCTTCTGAACCTCTTCTGTTAGGTAAGTAGGTTAATATCTTAGCTAATACAAAAGGGGAAAACACTGTCAAAATGTTAAAGGATATGAAAAGAACATATTCTCTTCAGAGAATTTACTGTTTATTGCTGTAATTTAGTCTAATCTACACTACAACTCCATTTCCAGCCTCAGCAATTCATGGCTCTAAACCTTACAGCTATGAACAGGCATCAGCATGTATGAATAAGGCAGTATACACAAACATAATTGTATTAGCATAGAAAAGCCAGCTCCTTCCCACCACTCACATGCTCTGTTGCCTACTTCTGCAGTAATTTGCTCTCCATCATCCTCTGTACTTTCTTCCTCAAATACAGCATTGATTTCCTGCAAAGGGACAAACCAAACCCAGACTGCTGTAGCTTACTTCAGGCTTCCCATTCAGTGGGGCCAGCATCTTCAAGGCAGCCACAGAGAAAGAGGATGCTACAGACCGACAGCACAAAGCAGGCACCAAACCAGCATTTACTGCTGGGAGGAGGGTAAGCCATATGATCCAGATAAATATTTCTACTAAGAAGATAGAAGAAGTCAGGGCTTGCGCAGATGAAAGAATCTTATCAAGGTCACTCCATCCAAACCATCATAGAACCATTGAATAGTTAGGGCTGGAAAGGACCTTAAGATCATCTAATTCCAAGCCCCCTGCCATCACCAGGGACACCTACCACTAAACCATGCCACCCAAGGCTCTGTCCAACCCAGCCTTGAACACCGCCAGCAATGGAGCATTCACAACTTCCCTGGGAAACTCATTCCAGCGCCTCACCACCCTTACAGTGAAGAATTTCTTCCTCATATCCAATCTAAACTTCCCCTGTTGAAGTTTGAATCCGTTACCCCTTGTCCTCTCACTACAGTCCCTCATGAAGAGCCCCTCCCCAGCAGCCCTATAGGCCCCCTTTAGATACTGGAAGGCTGCTATGAGGTCTCCACACATCCTTCTCTTCTCCAGGCTGAACAGCCCCAACTTTCTCATCCTATCTTCATGTCAAATGTTGGATCCATAGGTCCAGTCATGAAAATATTGCACACACATGGCTTGAAACACAACATGGATAAACTAAGGCCCTGCAGAGTGGACTTAACTGCAGGTACTATGATTTACATGTTCCTCTTTACGGATAACTTACAATAAGTAAAGTAAAAATAATTCCTGAGTATATAGTCAAGATCTTGCTCATAGCAAACTATAAAAGAAATAATCTCAAATTCACATAGGTGCTACTGATTGCAATAGAAGCACAGAAAGTCTCTACTTCCTATCATCTGTTATAAACATTTCAATTGTTTCCAAACATTTTTCGTTGCATAACGAGTGATGTCAATGTAAGTTTTTCCAAAGGAAAAGGGCTCACAAGTAGTTTTCAGGAACATTAGGTAAAGCTTCCCACTTGCACGATCCCAGGAATATCTGAAGAGCCAATCAAAGGATGCATTTCAGGAAAGGTACACATGTTCTCCAGAGTACTGAAAAGTTTAGAGTGTGTTGGAAATGCCCATGACAGATAAAAGATTTCAACTCATTTATTCAGAGACTTTGGAAAAAACACAGAATGGAGTTCTTAAGGAAAGGTAAGTAAGTACTCTTTTACACTCCTTCAGCACGGTGCCTTGGAGAATGTAGGTATTTAGACAAAACAGTCTTGTACTTTCTTGCCTAATGTTTATTTGATCACTAGTGGGTCAGGTGCAGTGAACATCTCATTTTACACGTTATTTCATAAAAGCTTTGGCCTTGGAGCACCTGTTGGAGTTGCTTAAAGTTCTTTCCCCTGGACACAAACTCTCTCAGCTGCTAGTAATTAGAAAAAACAAAGCAGAACTACCACATGGACACAGGCCCTGAAAGTGGAATGCCAAAGAAAGCAGCACAAATTTTACAATGCATGTCATATTTTTTCCCTTGGCAATAAAACCTTAGAGCACCAGGGCTAATGCCAGCTACTCCAAGTGTCAAGCAAACAACAGAATTTGCTACAGGTCTTATAAGGTTTGATCGGAAATGGGAACACTTAGAAGTAAGCTATAATTCTGTAAAATAACTGGATTTATAAACATGGATAAAGAGAAAATCTATAGGAAAAAATGTGTTTAAAATTTCTGACCAAGTGGAAGAGACTAGTTTTCTAAACTCTTTGCAACTGTGGACTTGCACTAGAATTTGTTTAATTTACAGTTATTCCTGTAAGCTGTGTCATCATCTGGTCTTTATTTGTTGCTGTAAGAATACTTTAGAAAGGATTTTTAGATTATGAAATTAATGCATCTGTAGAGGATTATCTATTTCAATAATTTCATCTGTGTGCAACCAGATTTACTGACTAGAGCACATTTTCTCTGGCAACACGTAAACAACTTTAAATTTGGCTTTTATCACTGAGATTCAATCCAATTAGAATTGATTTCAATGGAAAAATATGGTGATTGCAACAGGAAAAGAGTCAATTGACTAAGTATTCTGTGCTGCACAAAGTAAACTTAATGAGACTGGTGATATGGCACATTGAATGTAAAATATTTAAAAATCAAAGAAATAATATCTTAAGTAATTTACTTGCAACACTTATAAACCTGTCTCAGAGAATTTCACAGGAGGGCATACTAAATAGAAGCAGAGTCCTCAAGGGGTACCGAATATCATATATTATTCTGCTTTAGTAGACACTTGTCCCCACTAGTCCTAGGTCACTTTTCCCCTCAGTCTCAGTCTATTTGTGGGATGAACTCCCTTGCACTTGCAGGCTCAGTCAATGTGCTGCTCTGTCAGCTCAAAAAAAATATTGCTGAAGAAATGAGCAATTTTACTGTCTCATAATGTTAAAGGTAATATTTTAACTAGATAATTTATAAACCCACTACAGCTAAAGACTGAAACTTCAGGATAAGACAAGGAAACCTGATTAAGTAATAAAGATGTTAAAATTATACAGAACACATATTATAGACCTGAAATGCATTTAAATCCAGTCCTGGCTGATGAGTAAATGAAGAGATGCGAGTGGAATCATTGATGTTAGAAGATGTTAAGCACCAGACAAAATGTGACTTCCCTTGAAAGGCCAAACACTGTCAAGAAGCTGGTATTGGCCTCCCAGGACATAGAGCTATCCTTTTCTGGTACCAACTTTTTTTAAGTTCCTGTTTGCTTTACCTCTCTGACCTTGGGTAGATCATGCTTAAGGTATGACAGCAGGAGAACTAGGCAGTGGGGGAAGACATGGGAGGGAAGCATTGAAGTGATGATGTTAAAGCAACACATAATGTAGTATGATAAAAGTGGGCTGTCAAAAGCCAGGGGGAGGGTTGCTTTTATGCTAGAGATCACTTGTAAAGTTTTCTAGGAGTCTTTGTTTTGACTACTGTATCAGAGGAGGAAAAGAGAACAGAAAAAACACTAAAAGCTGCTTGACTTAACAAGGTGAAAGTAAGTGATGGCATGGCAAAGGGCTAAGAACCTGATAACCTTATCACTTGCGTAGCAAGTCCCATTATACTCAAAGTCAGATCTAATCCCTTTCTAAAACAAGCACTGGAAAAAGATGAAAGAGCTGATATGTCTCTAAAAGTTTAGCAAGTCCAGAGACAGAAAGCAGCCTTCTACATGAAAATAATATAAACAAAGGAGATTATGTGTTTATAATACCTCTTTGAGGGAAGGCAACAATCCCCCAGTTGGCACTACATTAAAATGATTTTAATCATCCTAATGGAGAAGATGGATGTTTTGTGAAAAAAAAATAAATCCATAATGAGATTTTTATGAGGAGAATTATTCTTCCTTTCTTAAGCAAAAAGACTCTGTTTTTTTTTAATATTTTTAAGCACATGAAAAAGGAAATATTAGTCCAGCATAGAATTGGGACTATGAATAATTCCACGTTATTGAAAGAAAAGATGAGAGAAGACAAATTTTTGCTTCAGTGCAGTCTGAGGTTTTGTTGTGTGAGGTTTTGGTTTGGTGTTTGGGGTTTTTTGTTGGCTTTTATTGTTTGTTTGTTTGTTTTTTAATTAAAAGGCAAGGAATGCTCACTTTGGTTGATCTCCACTTCTCAACAAGTAGGAGAGATTTTTATGAACACCAGGTTCAGATATGTTCACCTAGAGTTTATGTTACCAACTTTACAGGCAAATGGCTTTGCCTTTGCCCGTTGCTATGCTTTTGCTATCTGAGAAAAATTAAAAATCCAGTTAGATTACTCATAATGGTTTCACATAGGTAGACTTTGTGAAGTTTCACCATTTCCTACAGCTTTTTACTAGCAAAAGCCACATAATCATGGTCGTGTAGGTATAGACAGTAGAAAAGAACAGAAAAAAGGCCCCTATAATAGACCTGACCTTCTGTGTCCTGTGGATTGAGAGGAACAAGAGGCTCACCCCCTACCATCAGAATCAAGTATTAGGTGTGACTTCCAAATCAGGCTTTTCTTCAAAGATGCAACAGTAGTATACATTTCAAAGCCACAATAAAACCAGAAACCCAAAGACCTACATTCTGGCTTGCTCAGCTATGTGTCACTTCTTTCCACAGGCCCCTCTCCTCTCCCATTCTAGAAACTGTTTTTCCTCTGTCTTACTCTGGCTGGTGGCCAACTTCAAAGCCCCCAGACTCAACAACTGGGGCCCTTCCACTCTAGGGCAATCACTAACATTGCCTAGCTTGCCCTCCTCAGCAAAACAGAAACACTTAGGCCAACAAGGTTGTGGATCACCCTGCCTGATATCTAGTCATACATGTGTTTATTTTTCAGTTTCCTTTTTACTTTGGTGTAATCCTAAATTCAGAAACTTCTGCTTCACAAGATAGATGCTGAGACTCAAAGTCCAGAAACATCCAATGGTTTATTGAACCAAAGCCATTCAACAATCACTTAGACTTTTAAAAGAAATTTATCACACTTGTAATAAAACTTTGTTATTACTGCAGATTAACTTCAAATCTTGCTGCACAAAATAATAAATAAAAGCATCTGAGGAGCAGATGATTCCCTTCAGCCCTGGTATATAAGGCAAGGAACTCAACACTGGCAATTGCATAGACCTAAACTTGGCCCCTCTCTGCTTTGGCTGCATAGATTTCTGAAGATCATAAAGGAATCAAAAACCTGCCAAAGAGCATTCAGAACCTCGTATTTCTGCAGGATATACAGCAGACAGTGTTGTTGCAGCATGATATCGCTCTCAAAAAAAAAACCATCTTCCTGTGTTCCCATACTGATCCAGATTCAAACTCAGGATGCAGTATGGTCTAAGTGACCCAAATAACAGATATCCCTTATTTCAGTGCAATGAACATGGACCCTGGCAGGCTACTAATAATATTACCCTCTGCCAGCTGCATAAAGAGCCTTCCATTTGGACTCTGCAGTTTTTTGAGAGAGTCCTAGATTTTGGAGTTACTAATTTTTGTTTCCTTTTGAAATTGAAAAAAATTTAACACTTATCTGGGATTTTGAAAAGATGGCTTTATCAAGCTTTTAGGGTCATGGCACTTCATTTCTGTTAGACCAGCTGGGCTCTCTGAAATAAAGTACTCAGCAAAGTCCAAGCAAGCTCTTATTTTCTTTCCTATTTCTGCCTCTATCTTTCTCACTGTTTCCTATTGTCATGCATTCCTGAATGCCCTGTGCTCTTCACACAGAGGTGAAAATACATTTTTTTTTATTTTCTTTTTTTAAATGGAGATTTTTACAGAGTTTATGGTTGGGCTCAATGTCATAAAGGTCTTTTTTAACTTAACATATTCTGATTCTATGATCCTGTGATTTCTATATCCCATGTCTAGCTTTTTCTTTTAAGCACAGCAACAGGGCAGGCAAACTGGGCGGGTTCGAAGCAGTTTGCGTGGCAGTTCGCGCGGGCAAGAGAGTGGTATGGTGAGCGGAATGGTAAGCGCTCGCCGTATGACCAGGGCTCGGTCTGGGAGCTCTGCTTTGGCTGCCCCGGCAGTGGCCAGTGTAGCCACCCAGACTGAGCTGGTGAGAGCGGAGGCTGCAGTGTAGAGCTCGGGGTGTAGAGAGCGCCTGCGCTGATCTCCTGACAGGAGGGTGCACCATGGGCAGGGCTGCGCTCTGTGCTCCCTGGTGGAGGTCCTCCTGCAGCAGGGGCTGAGCTGCAGGACACTGTTACTGGGCTGAAAGGTGTCAGGGAAGCTGAGAGGAAGCAGCACTGCTTGAGCCAGGACCAGAGTGTGCAGGGGCCTCAAGAGTCTACTGTTGCTTCTGCAGGAAAGGAGGCCGCTAACCCAGGAAGCTGGGAAACAGTAACAGAAAAAAAAAAAACAACAAAAAAAGGAGGAAGAGGACAATTAAAAGCAAGGGGCTTCCACCTAAACCTGTTAACCCCACCCAGAGCCGCTTTGCTGTCCTGCAGGGGGCTGATGAGGAAACACACTCCCACCATGAACAACCGGCTGATGCACTGGTAAAGAAGATCACTACTGATGCTGCCAGGAAAAAGCGGTGGGCCGTAGTAGGGGACTCTACTTTGAAAGGCACAGAGGCACCCATCTGTTGGCCTGACCCAGGCTCAAGGGATGTGTGTTGCCTACCAGAGGCACGGATCAAGGATGTTGCAGAGAAGCTGCCTGCTCTAGTCGATACCACTGACTATTACCCACTTGTAGAGATCCATGTGGGTGCTGCTGATATAGACAGCAGTAGCCTGGAGAACATAAAGAAGGACTACAGAGCTCTGGGAGAGGTGGTTAGGGGCTATGGAGCACAGATTGTCTTTTCGTCAATTCTCCAGGGTAAAGGGGAGGACCTTAAAAAGGCTAGGAGGAT
>JARCZZ010034364.1:20554-32917 GCA_030323915.1 Brotogeris chrysoptera
TTGTAAAACAAACGGTCAGAATATGATCCATAAGGTAAGTTTAATTTGTTGTCAGCCTACATAATTGCTTTTAATGTTTGGGTTTTTGTTTGTTTGGGGTTTCTTTGCTGGCTGTTTGTTTGTTTTTTAGCAAAAGGTATGAAATGGTCTTATTCTGTAACATATAGAGAATACTTGAGAAAAACAGATCTATTTTCCATTAAGTAGTGTACACCAGCATTACACTTTAAGCCTCAATGGACCCTTCCTCTGTTATACAGATAGTACAGCAAAAAGGGTCTGACATTTCAGGAGTAATTCAAAGTGAAGGCCAAGAATTGCATGGTCTCCCTTCTCTAACTGACCTTAATGAATAGACATACTGTCTTCCCAAAGCACTAACTACCGGAGTGGATCTTCCTCAATAGTTTTAACCTCATACCCGTCTGAAGAAGAATCAATTTGCTTTTACTGATCAGGTACTCTTCCGTGTAAGCTGATAACTGGCACATATAAAAAAGGAGCCTATAAAAAAGGAGCCTCTTCGCACTCTTCCTTATGCTGTCAAGTCACCACATTGGTTTTGCTCCTTAGTAAATGTAAAAGCCCATGCACAGTCCTTTCTTAGGTAAAGCACATTTGGTTGAAGTTTGATATTGTTTCTTGTATCTGGATGGTTCAGTATTACAAGAATATATACGTTGCTAGAGAACCCTATGTGTAAAGTACCACAATATTCACTTTGAACACAGTCCTGATGTCACTAAAGTAGAAAGGTGTTATCCTTGATATCAGTGCAGGTCTAGGTACAGATTAAGGTTTTCTTGAGTTTTTTTCCAGGATTGGATTCAACAAGCTGTAATTCCAACTCTACTGCATTATGACAATATTTGCAGCATTTTACATCATATCTTCCCAGGCACTGAAGAATATACAAAAATTTAGTAACATATGTAGAGTAGGAGAGAGTTAAACATCACATCCTTTTTCTATTAATTATAATACTTTCATCAGTGTTATTCAAAACATAGGTGTTTGTTCTAAGTATCAGTTCTATGCACAGCATTCTATATAGTTGTCTACCTCATCAATCTCTCTGTTCTTTATAAAATTGTTTTAATGTCAGGTTTGGTTTTTTTTTAAATGGGAAGAAAATAGGAGAGGTTGTAATTGATTTCCAAAATTATATTCTTGAAAAGAAGAATCCATTTTCAGCAGATGTTTCTGTAAGCAGATTCTAAACTAAAGGAGAAACTGGAAGAAAAGTTATAGTTTCTAGATTTTCATTGAAAAGCTAGACCAACTTCTTATTCAATTGAACTTTCCAAAAATGTTCATTTTTTCTCCAAAATCTACTTATATTTTTGTCAAAAAAATGGTACTATTACAAACTTCAGCTTTTCTTAATCATTGGTAGTCATGAAATGTTCTCCCTACATAAGAATTCTTCATCATCTAAAACAGTTGCAATCATTCTGCCTACAATCAAGACTACGAGCCAAGACAGAAATGCTAAAAGAGGGCTGCCCAAGTTAAACAGGATGTGGTGACAAGTATCTACTTACTTTTTTAGCTGGTGCCAGAGAGAAGGTAGTATAAGCTACTGGTGTAGCCTAAAGCAACCATGAGTATTGCTAACACCAGCAGGATGCTAGCCCACTGAATTCCTACCATTAACACTAAGCAAAAAGGTCCCACAACATCATAAGCACCTGCCTATGTGTCTGACCTGGATATCACTGCTTTTCATGCTCTACTTTAGACCAGGAAACTACAAAAATAGGCAAATGCTCTGAGACCCAGATTAGTGAAAACTTGACCTGGACTAAATTGGGCAGAATTGCAAGTTATGCAGCGTATGAAAGAATATGAAATGATCAATGTTGTACCTTCATCTAATTCTGCCCATCCATGTCCATCACACCATTTTAGTCCAAGACATGTCAGTCCTTGCTTTGCCTTTCTGCATTATGATGGGTCACTCTTTTACATATGACCAACTCAAAAAGAGGTGTTATACTCTAGGTGGGTGTAACTCAATTTAAATATAAACGCTTATATCTGGCATTTAATTATCCATTTCTAGTACCTTAATGCCAAAATCATTCTATTTGAGTATCCAGTTTTGAATTTTGACCTAACAGAGTTTCTCTCACAGTATTTCTCCCTGCTTAATAAAGTTACCAATAAATCTGGTACTGATTTTGTCTGTGTCGAGACCATAACTCCTCTTTGAAATATGTTCCTTCTGCTTAACTAGAAGCTGTTAAATGGAAATCCTGTAAGGTGATCATGACCATTCAGGTTTTGTAAAATTAACACCTGAATGGTAGATTTGCAAGGCAAGAGGTTTGGCAAGGGGATTATGCTACACAGCTGGTGCAAAATTAGCATCACCGTCGCAGATGTCCAAGGTTTTAACACCTGAATGCGGCCAGCCTGAAGCAGATCTCTTCAAAAGTTTGAGCTTTTAAATGAGTTAAATGACCATACAGTTTATAAACTTAATGACTCTTTTTCTTGTTGGTTTGTTTGGGTTTTTTTAAGAAATCTGATTCTTCAGGGTTTAATAATAGGGTGCTCATTTGTTGGCTTTTTCTTGCTTATACTCTTGCTGTTTCCCCATTCTGTGAGCACAGCATTTAGCACCTACCCTTGTCATTCACTCTCCCTAAATTCACAGTTCTGTGTCTCACTCTTAATCCATTGTTAACAGCAGCAGGAACAGCGTCATAGCACATTGCAATGAATCCACAGCGGATTCTGATAACAACCGAAACAAGACAATGTGTTTCCCACAACTGTTCAGGTCGTCTCTTTGGAAAGAATACTGGTTAAAAATCACAAAGTTGCTACATATTTGTGTTCACAGGAGCTGGACAGAGACTTATTGCTTATTTTTAATTCAGTAAGCACTGCAGCAAGCTTTGACTGCAACCAGTCAGTGGCCTAGATGATTCACACCGCCCTTGAGTAGATTCCCGAACATCCATATCCCATTACTTATTCTATATGATAGATAAAACACTCACTTTGTTATGCTGTGTTCATTTCTATACCTCATGTATCAAATTTAATAATAATGAACCCATGTATCATGTATTTTATATATTTAGTGGTTATGTTCATAGCAGCTGTTTAATTTTTGCCTTAAGAATGCTTTTTATAAATCTTTATTCTGTAAAATACAATGACAGGGCTTTGGATTAAATGAGCCTGATCTTCAGCTATGGAAGGATAATTTTGTTTCACTCCAGTGGGACGATGTCATTCAAAAGCCAATTCCCTGACCTAGAGGATCTTCCCTGACTTCATCTGTCCTGTTGGACTTTTCCACTTTGCAATTAAATATTCGCTGGATAAGAGGGAAACAAAGAATAAAGAAGAGGGGAAAAAATAAGCACTTTTTAGAGGTTCCAGTCCTCTGATCCAAGGAATATTTAATTATTAAGGCAAAATGGAACTACTTTCGTGGAGAGGCTGAGAGAGTTTCACCACTGTGATTACAGTCCAACAGAGAAAAAAGACAAAGGAAACACAGTGTATAAATCTCAACATAGAAAGAGGTGCCTGCTAAGCACTTTTGAACAACATAAATGGTTATACTTAGTAAGTTGAAAAAGAAAATCACAGTTTATTAGAAAATTAATTGTTCTTAACTAGATGTTTCATATTCCTTTAAAAATATCCTAAATTATTCAGGTAGCTATCAAGGAAGGAATGCAATGTGGAATTCCCATAATAAATATGGTGCATTTGTTGTGATAGTTTGTCCTAAATTATGTTATGCAAACTTTTCTAATTTTCAAGAAATAAGGGGGACGTACCCTAAAAAGAAAGAAGGAGGTATTTCTGCCAGAAAGAAGATTTTAAAGCAAGGATGATTAATTAGTGGTGTTACATACACTGTGTACCTTTACCAGTGACATGTACTGAATCCAGCTGATAGGTCAAATGCACAAGTTTTAATGAAAACAGATGCCCAGAAGATCCTAGAGCAACTGTGTCTGCCCATCGCTCCATGTGTGGAACATCTTCCCGTTGCTTTGCAGTTCTGCACTCCCCCACTTCCAAGAAACTAGGGGCCTCTTAAAACAAGGTTGAAAGAAGAAAGGCTTGCTAGTCAGCTGGCAACATATCTGCATTCTTAAGCTAGCCTGGATACAGTGGAGGAGAGCTTAATTTTTGCTATGTGACTGACCTCTCTTAGCCAAGTTCATAGCAGTGTGAGCTATCAAATATGACAGGCTCTTGGCAAGCATTTGCATGCTTTTGGCCAGAATCTCTTCCAAGCCCAGCTGGGATCAATTAAACTAAATAATAGTTCTTGCAATAACTAGTTCCTACCACACTCTTCAGAAATTGCTTAGTGTTCAAATGTAAATACTGTTAAGTTCATAGCTTGCTTACCCTTCCCCCACTTTGAAGAAACTGTGACAGAACTGCAAATCTAAGATTTTTAAAGGAAGCTCTTGAAGACTGAATCAGGAAGAAACATCACATGTGCAGGCATACATTCTTGCCTTTTGCTTTGCCATCATTAAATCAATTCCTCTTACTTGGTATCCTAAATATGAATAAAAACCCCACGACACATTCATTTCTCTGGACTTCATATTAAATGGAGGTTTCTCCCATAACTGATTAGTAAACTGGTCTAGCTAAACTATTCACAAATCCTACTTTTCAAATTTAGAGTAATTGACCAAAAACCATCTGTTGTGCTATAACTAAAGTGTTTCCAGTACCAGGTAATGTTCAGATTAGAACAAAGAGCACTTAAATTCAAGATCAGATTTTCCTACTGATTTTAGTACTGCTGTGAGCAGCATTAATAATCAGCCCCAACTTTTAAAAGCTGTAGAGCAATGTAATTGGAGAAAACACATTGTTTTTCATTACAACTAAAAAGCAGAATTATTTTCCATTTAAGTTTAAAAAAAAAAAAAAGCTAATTTTCACAATCCAGCAATCTCCAGATCTTTCAAGAGAAGCCCATGCTTCTCTTGGGTGACATGGTTTAGTGAGAGGTGTCCCTGTACATGCAGGGGGGCTGGAACTAGGTGATCTTAAGGTCCTTTCCAACCCTAACTATTCTATGATTCTATGCTAACACTATGCGTCCAAACAGTTACTTTCCCTGAAACCAGGCAGTTTTTGCACAGCTGCAAAGTTCCTGATCATTCTATCAGTTACAGAGTACAGTTTAGAAATATAATAATTTTTTCTTCTTTTATTTGCAATAAATGTAATGTAGTTTTACATGTTAGATTTACAAAGCCTAATGTAACACTGAGAAAGCACTTGTTCTGCTAGGCACTTGTATGCAGTTGGATCGCCCAGCTGCTTAAAGTCCCTTGATGAATGGAAGCCAAGATTTTTGTGATCCTGCAAAATGTCCAGTACTACCCTGGAACAGTGTGTTGTTTTGTCATTGCATTCCTTGGGTAATGACTTTCTCCACCAAGTATTCTCCCCTTATTTGAGGAGCTAGAATAGCCTATCCAGCCTAGGCTGTATCCATCATGTACTGCTAACCTGACAGCCCTCCCAAGGAGCTTGCAGAGCTTCTGCAGGAAATCAGATCAGATTTGAAATACTGTTATATTTTAGAAGTATAAATTCTGAAAATAATGGCTCACTTTAAATAATCAGTATGAATAGCATAAAGCCATAAAGCCTGTAACCATATGATTTCAGAAACAATTGTTTAGCTTCAGAGTCAGAGAATGGCTGAAGACGCCAAGCTTATATGTTGAGTCCTCCCCTGTAAAAAGATCTGTAAACACATTACAAAGTCCTAATTTTTATGGGGTTTTTTTTTACATAACCTTGGAGAATATGTTCATTTCTCTAGAAGAGAGTTTATTATAGTTGCCGGTTCTGTATGCTGATTGAACAAGAAAGCTTACAGGGTGAAATCTAGGAAACCTCTACTACCTCAAAGTAGGAGGTAGCCTTTAAGAACAATAACAATATCATTCAGTGGGTGAGGATTAAACAGTGGAAGTGTATGTTAGTGTATGCTTTACTTTTTGTAGGACAGAAGTTAACCCTGAATATCAGCACATTCCAGTGATATGACTACCCTTACCATAGCTTGTATTCTGGTCCAAATATTTGCTTAAAAAACAGTTAAAAAAAAAAATCCCATTCCTATTTAAAGCAAATCCCTATTCCAATAAACTTTCCAGAGTAGGACATGCCATGCAAAGTTTCAGTTGCCCTTTTAAGGAAAACTTCCACAGTGAGCTTATAAACTAGAAACCAAATGACATGACGGCAACTAGGGAATTCAGCTCCTTATTTTCTATATATAAATATCAGTTTCCATTCCTAGAATATCATCTCTACACAAAAGAGATGTCATGTCTTTAAGCATCAGTTTGCTGTTTCTGAATGAATCCCACAGGGACTGCTTCAAAGACAAAGTAGTTCCCCAAGAAAACAAACAAACAAAAAACAAAAACAAAACCAAAAACAAACAAACAAACAAAAAAACCCACAAAAACCCAACAACCAAACAAAAAACACACACAAAAAAACCAAACAAACAAACAAAAAAACCACACAGTCTATCAGTATTTTCTCATTATTTCCCAGCCTATGCCTGGCAACCTCCTTAATCCTGTTTTCAGACTACGTTCCTAGGAAATATTTCCATTAGACTCACACATGAGACAAGGAGGCACATGGATAGCAAAGTGAACATTTCTACTGACTATCCCAAACCAACTCCTCACCTCAATCTGTATCTGCTGGCCAGCTATGCTCTTCAGAGGCACAGAAGAATGTTACCACAGAGATGCTAGCCCCTGAAAGAGACCCCAGATTTCCTTGTGTCTACGTAGACCACACCAGTTCTTCAGGCTCATATGGACAGTCCCAGTTGGGCTGAGCTTTTCTGTGTACCATGAAAAGTGTAGGTAGATAAGGATAGGAGAATTACAATAGCTGAGAGCAGATACAGCAAGGTGGAACAGAGGATGTTGGAAGGCTTTCACTGTTGGGGAAAGACTGAGTATGGCAGTCTTCAAGAAACAAATTTAGACAAACAAATTGACACTCATGTGACATGGGGAAAACAAAAGCATATGGACTTAAAGCAGTGAAACATAGACATGAGATGGCCAAACAAACTACTCATCTTGTCTAAAGAGTTTAAAAAGATATTATTATGGTGCAGCCAGGAACCACAAAGAGGGAAGGGATTAGATTCTGTTATAAATTACCATATATCATACAGTGTAACAGGTTTACTCCAGATTTGCACCCATGTGGGGACAGACGGAACGTGAGAGGAATTAATCAAGCAATGCATAGTCCGTAGCCAGTGATCTGTACTCCACAGAAACAATAGCAGGCATTTAGAAATTGAGATAGAAGGACAAATCAAAAAAGCCAAACCACTGCTGCAATACACAGCAACAATGAGAACAAGGGAAAGCTGAAGGGAAAGGTTCTGTGGCTGAAGCAGAGTGCAGCTAGAAAGCCTTGCATTTGCACTGCTGCTGTGCCCAGCCTTGCCCCCCGACCCAGGCAGGGAGATGGCCTGAACTGTACCTGTTGGGGGAGCTTCTGGGAGATGGGGTGAGGAGGAAGAGGCAGAAACAACAGGAAAAGGAGCAGGGGATATTCCCCATCCCAGCATTGATGGGAGGTGGCAGGGGATGCACTGAGGAGCCTCTTCCCTCATCTCTTTCAGCGCAGGGTGCTGCTCTGCCTACTTCTTGCTTTCCCAAAAGCTAGCATCATTCAGAAATTACTTTCTTGACAGAGAGCAATTAAAAGAATAAGAATTGTTCAAACTGCAGCAGTATTTGTGTAGACCAAAACAAATTCAAACAAGCTGTCAAGCCATTGGGACCAGAAGGCAGTGCTTTACTTAAGGGAGGGCCCAGCATTGCTTGCTGCCATGGGAAATGCAAGTTACAATCATAGCATAATTTTACCTGCTGCACACTGGTCAGTTACATGTGCCAGCAAAATGACCAGTAATGGCAAAAAGAAGTTGAAGTTTCATACAGAGAACAACAGATGAAGAAAAGGAGAACCTGTGCTTTTGGGCAGGGAGTTGATCACTGTAACAGGACTGATTAGCTGTAGTTTTGAGAGGAACATAAGATTTGTCCTTAAAGGAATGGCAACAAAATAAGAAAATGGTGTGAGAATCTAAGAATTCTAGAGTTTATGGGCACAGAAACTAGAATTGCATGTTGTGGTTTTCTTACCCATTCAAAGAAACTCAGTGAAATCAAAAAGACTTATGAACTGACTGTCTTTTTGTTTGTGGCATCCTTTCTCCTGATCTTGCTCTCAGGCCAGTAGCTTTGCATGGGTTTCTGCAACAATGCTACACTGCAGGAAAAAGCTCTTTGCTTTTCATCCTTCCTTAGGCCAGTGGCATGACTACTTTCTGTCTCCATGCAGTCTTTCAGGTTCTGCTTAGGCAGCATGTGAGCTCATGCTCACAGGCATGCACACGTGCAGACAGTCATATGCTGTGATCTCCCTCTTTCTACACCCCTCCAGCTCTACACTAAGCACTCAGGCCACTTTCAGATCTCCCACTTCATCCAGATCCAGGGGACAACACTTGGGAAAAGGCAAGCAAGCCCTTCAGCTTTTCTGATTTTGGAGGAAAGTGACATGCAATATAAGTAGTAGTCTACAAGCAAATGAAACAGCTCCAGACTTTTACAGTCATTGACAAAGAGGCTAAAAGTCAGTTGGGAAGTTATGGTATATTACATATCAGCAATATGTGGAAAGAAGCTAAAAAAGCACCTTTCTAACAAATATCATGTAATAATCTATGCTCTACATTACATTAACTCTTTTCTAATAACAGATCCACATTACACCTTCAATGAAAAACTAGTGTTTATAATCTCAGTAGCTATTTTTATATACTTGCTTATAAAACATTACTTCCAAAGAATGTATTGATTTTAGTATTTAAACTATTAAGGTGGAGCACAAGTCCTGGAGAAGTGAACCCTGCCTTCGGTTGAATCATAGTAGATGCCCTGAAGTGCATGGGACGGCAAGAAGGGACAAAGACAACATGTCAGGAAAAGAAATATCTATATTATGCTATTAAGCTTTCTGTATGCAACAAACTGATGATATATTTAAATCCACCATCCAATTCTCATGATGTGTTTTACGTTAAAAAGGAATCAGCATACACAATGCCAAAATACCTTACCCAATATCTAAGTGTAGTGTAACGTAACACATTAGAAACAGTCTGGTGAAAGGAGGCAGGTTCTGTATACATGAAAGGTATGTTCTGAGATTTCTTTAAAGCCTGTGGAATGCACACTGTATTGAAAAATGTCTTAAACTCAAAATCACTACATACATTTGTTGAAAAAGAAGTAACAAGAGCAGTGTCAGTGAAAGTGAATGTGTCAGTCCTTTGCATGATCTCCTGCTGGGGCTTGGAACAGCTGCTTGACTGCCATTCCTTTCATCTGTGTAAGCTGCGAGTGGAAATTGTTACCAAATCAGAAGCGCCTTGGCAACGCATGTGACAACTCCTTGGTAATCCACAACACTCATACTATTCCTTTCTCGCAAATCCATCAGTCCTTCCACTGTCCACCCACAGGCTTAATACTTCAAAAACACCCGCATTTGTACTTTCAATTTCCTTTAAACTACCTGTTCATCTAGTAAGGGCAAAATGCCCTAGCTGGAGATTTTGAAAGTTGTTTTCTAGTTGCCTTGGTGGAGTAGAATAGCAAGATTTAAGGTCTTCCAGACCTTAAAATCTGCTTGAGTACACACCAGGGGAGGAGGTGCAAAGGTGAGGAGTTGGGCAGAGAGAAACAAAGAGCTGTGGACAAAAGGACTTTGGCATTTTTTGGGAGAACAGCTGCTTCTTAGGTGCCTGTGTCTCCATTGTGCACCTCCCATGTACTGTCAGACATATTGACAAGTGAGACAAAGATCTTTCCACATCAGTTGCTCTAGCTGCAAGAAGAATGAGTTTTCAGGAGGCTGGAAACTTTTAACACACGCAACTAGGGTTTTTTGAATAAGCTTTGAAAAAATATAAAAATAAGTAAAAGCATTTTTTGGTCTGGTTTTCCTACAGTTCAGCTAGCTCCTGTCTTTGATTCATATAACAGCATTAGAAGGACTAGAACAAGGACAACACCTGGGGGACAGAATCTTTGAAAGGCAAAGTGCATATGCCTGAAGAGAGGAACAGAGAGGTTATCAAGCAGGTTTGAGCCTACTCTGGAAGCGGGACACAGTCCCTTCAGTCTTTGTAACTGGCTCAAGTATGTTTACCTGAATGTCACAAGAAAAGTGTCAAAATTTGAACTGATGTTAAAAAAATAAATTGGGACTTTCCATCTCAAGAGCCAGAGAGCCATCCTCCCCTATGCAGCCAGCACTGTCCTTATTTTTCTGACCAGGCTGTGAGCTGCAAATGATACAGTGCAGCATCATGCCGAGATACTGTCCTAGGCCAATGCCATTGCCATGTACAGAAGATAATGTACCCAGTCCCACCTCAGGGACATCTTCAATACTCTCTAATGTCTGGTGAATTATATTAACAAAAGGCATTACTCAACTTCTCTAGAGATCTGCTTTAGAATTCAATTATCACCCCTGATCTTATAGGAGTTATGCAAATATATGATTTAAATTCCCCCTCCAATTCACCCACAGTGAGTCTGGTCCATGCTTCCACCTGCTCTCTGTCTTCCACTAGCAGGATGTAGAAGCATACCTGACACATAGCCATGCCCTGGGAAGAGCTGCTACTGTCATTAGCGGATCCACCCAAACTGTGGTGTGCAATGTAAAGACATTTGAAAAACTGGGATCTGGTCAGGGTGGTCACACTCCACCCTGGACATAGGTGTTTTATACTACAGAGATTATAAATAATTTCATTTGTATGATACTTTTGTCATTCTCTCATTCTAAAGTATAACAAGTGACACATGTATACAGAATGCTGAAAGCAAATGTATGGTCCAGAAAAATATAAAAATAAATCCAGTTTAAACAGGAAATGATAAGCAAGAGAATAATTTTATAGATGTCCTAACTGCTTGTGAAGAGACATGAAGTTTCATGTTTCATTAAAAAATTACATTAAAATTATTCCCTACAAACAAAGGTTGACAAATGTTTTAATGATCATACTTATGTATTAGAGAGTTGAAAAAAAGATTAAGAAAACAGAACTCCTCCCCCTCCCATATTTTACAATCACTTCTTTTAAAAATAGATTTGCTTATGGAAGTATCTTTAGTTATAGGAAAGGATTAGGAGACAATCAACCAAAAGCTTGGCTCAATAAAGAGCATATAGAATGG
Source organism: Brotogeris chrysoptera (assembly GCA_030323915.1). Classification (NCBI taxonomy): domain Eukaryota; kingdom Metazoa; phylum Chordata; class Aves; order Psittaciformes; family Psittacidae; genus Brotogeris; species Brotogeris chrysoptera. The sequence goes on from JARCZZ010034364.1 coordinate 31,882, forward strand.
GTCTTTTTCTTCAGCTCTCATTACTCACAGAACAGAAAGAAAACATGATACCATGCATCACAGTTATTTTTCTTTTTTGTCTTACACATAAGAAAACTATACTTTTTCTCATGATAAATGGCACCCATCCTCTATAATTAAAACTAAATAATCACTGTTCTACACACATCCTCCTTTTAAGAGGATAGGTACTTATGCTGGCTATTAAATATATCACTTGGGAATCACTCAAGTAACATACTGATGAGAGCAGTGCACAAATTAGGACACAACAGAAGATGTATAAATTGGGTGTGAATGAAGGATTTTTTTACTGTGGTCTTCAACAATTTAAAAAGCATTAAATATAAAAGTGAAACAAGAGAAGTGTAAGACACGCTGGCTATGTCCAAGTATGGAACACGCAGCAAAGTAATGAGTCTAGAACTGGAAATCTGTGGCAGCGTATATATACCTAGAAAAAAACCTCAGAGGGTAGGAGTTCTTCTCCCTTCCTCAGAGATAGTTTCCTACATTTTCAGTAACATTTTATTCTACAACAATGTATAATAATTAGTAATGCCCTGATACTCCCGATAAATAATTTAATCAGGAAGCTCATAAATAATTTCATGACAATTTTCTGAATAAACTCAGTTATTCTAGTAATTAAAATGCTTGAATATTAAACAAGCCAGTTTTTAAAATCATGTTCCAGTACTTGTCAAATGCAGTGAAATGTGACTCCTTTGTTTTTCTAGAAGTCCTGAGCTGAGAACTCAGCTTGAAATTTATGGTGATAAAAGGAAAAAAAATTGTTTAAATCTCTTTCTCTCATTCTGTTTCTTATCCAGAATAGGTAGACTCCCATGCAGCATTCCCAGAGAGAAAAAATTACATGATGCCGATAGCATAAACTGGTGGGTGCTCTAGAATTAAAAAAATACTATGCTTATTTCTGCACTTCATCATGTGAGTTGTATAACTTCAGCTGGTGAAAGTAAATTAAAGATGAATTTCCCTGTTATTCACTATAAATTTTAATCCAGTGATGTTC
>JARCZZ010034365.1:0-27185 GCA_030323915.1 Brotogeris chrysoptera
GGGGTGCCCAGAGAAGCTGTGGCTGCCCCATCCCCGGCAGTGCTCAAGGCCAGGTTGGACACAGGGGCTTGGAGCACCCTGCTCCAGGGGAAGGTGTCCCTACCTGTGGCTTTAAGGGTGAGCTTTAAGGTCCCTTCCAACCCAAACCATAAAGGGACGAGGAGTGGGTTGTGCAAGTTGCCCACTTTCATTTGGTGTCGTGATGATGTTACTTTGATTTTGGCCATGGGAATTCTTTGTTTTTGTGGATAACAGTAAAAAGTGTGCGATGAATGTGCATTTGAATGATAAGGCTTATGTATGTGATTCACAGTGGCAAGGGGTGGAACGTATTGGGTTTGTGTGGCAAGGGTTTGGTATCATACACACTGGAGCAGGATCCTGGCAGGAACTGTGGCCCTGTGGAGGGAGAAGCCCACTCTGGAGAAGGTTTTCTGGCAGGACTTGTGACTCCATGGGGGACCCACACAGGAGCCCTCTGTTCCTGAAAGATGCACTCCATGGAAGGGACCCAGGCTGGAGCAGGGGAGGAGTGTGAGGAGTCCATCCCATGAAGAGGAAGGAGCAGCAGAGACAATGTGTGACCAGAGCTCCTATTCCCTGACCCCATGTGCTGCTGTGGGAGAGGAGGTAGAGAACTTGAGAGTGAAGTTGAGCTTGGGAAGAAGGGAGGAATGGGACAGTGATTCTGAGATTTGGGTTTATTTCTCTTTATCCTGTTCTGATTTGATTGACAGTAAATTAAACTAATTGCACTAAATCAGGTCTGTTTTGTCCATGATGGTAAGTGGTGAGTGATCTCCCCCCATCCGTATCTCAACCCTTGAGCCTTTCATCCTGTTTTCTTCCCTTTCTGCAGATGAAGAAGGCAGTGATGGAGTGGCTTTGGTGTGCGACCAGCCAGGGTCAACCCACTATACTCCACGAACTGCAACAAGATGCTTCACCTCCCAAAACCACTCAATAAAACACTCAGTGCAAAAGCTCATTCAGCCTCAAAACCCAAGAGAAACATGAGAAAAACCTTTGTGGAGCCATTGAAACTGCTGCTCCAGATTCGTCCCCAACTGCACCATGAGCCACATTGGCCAGCTTTATGTTTCTGGAGTGAATCCTATTACCCAGCAACTGCCAGAGCCAGTTGGGAGCTGAAGGGTTTCCTTGCATTCTATTAGAGGGATAATCTCCACATCCTGGCTTAGGAAGCAAGGGGGGAGGTCTTAACTCCATTACCAAAGTTGATAGAGCAGATGGATGCAAAGCTGTCCAGGACAATGGATGCTCTGCAGAAGTCCATGAGCTAAGCAGGGCAAACACGGAGGAAACCATCTGAGATTGCTGCGTGGGACTGCTGAAATGCAAAGGACTCTGCTTAATTCCTAATGGAAGTTTGTTCAAGCTTTAGCAAAGGACAAAGCCTTCGCCTCTGCAAGGAGCTTGATGCCCTTGCCAAGTACAACAATCTCTGGATTTTGTAGCTTGCCCGGTTCCAGCAGGCCAAATCCTCAAATAATACTTAAAAGATATTCTCCAAGGCTGCTGGGCTCGGAACACGGGAAGCTGCTGTCAGAGCTTGCTATAAGGAAGCTTGCACAGGCTTCCTATCTGAGGGGCAAGCAGCTCTTTGGCAGGCTGTCCTGAAATGAAGCTTTCAAAGGGTGGCTAATGAGATTCCTTCCTCTCCTTTCAGCCCCTTCACAAATGCCTGATGGAAGGTGAGACCTTGTGGACTCCAGTGTTTCTTCGGATTCCCCTTACAATATACGGAGGGAGAGGTGCCGAGGAGCTCTTTATTTTGCTGCAAGGTTTGATTCAGGGATCCCAATGCCTCCATCTGCCCACCCCGATGTTCTCCTCAGCACAGAAATGGCAAAGCTGCCAGTATCAACTTCCACTTCCCAAATCAATAACGAAGCACGGAGCTGTCTAGTTTCTCCCAGACAAGTCACTGACATGAGGATTTTTGCCACATTAACCATCTTATTCCTCCACTGACGGATTAGTTACTATGCAGGAATGTGTGTACCTCCATTAGGAAAGGAAAGCGATGATAGAAGCATGTGTTTCTCCGGGTTAATCTTGCATTTTGACATTGCTATTTATAAAACCAACAAAGAAACAATCTGCAAACACGCCACATCCTGCTGGGAAAGGCAAAGGCACGCAATTCCCAAACTCCATAGGGAAAGAGACTCACCCCAAAACACATTTCATAGAATCCCAGACTGGTTTGGGTTGGAAAAGACCTTAAGTTCATCCTGTTCAACCCCTTGCCATGGGCAGGGACACCTTCCGCTAGACCAGGTTCCCTTGTACCATCCCTCTTGGCTGTTCAGCAATGCATATCAGGTTGGCACCTCATGCTCTGCCTCCATCCCTCAGCCACGCCACATCATCAGCAAGGCTTTGGTCACAGCCACGTTCCTCCTCCAGCACCACTGATTCCCCTCAAGCACAGCAACCAGATAAGACCTTTATCAGCTATTTCTATTCTGCAGCAGGGAGAACACGGGGGGAAATTCAAAGAGGTTGGAGTCAGACTTCATTAAAAGGGCTGATTACCCGCTTCACGAACCGGAGCAAACCACAGCAGCTCCCTCAGCCTCTCTGTTTTCCCCAGGTTGGCTCACAGGAGGGATGCTCAAACAGGGAGAGAGCTGCCCTGTTTCCTTCTCCCCCTTCCCCAGCTAAGTGACATCTCTATTAGCCCTTCAGAGGCTCCCCAGACCTGTGGCTCCCTGCCTGGTTGTCCTCAGTACAACGTATGAAGCATCTCTGCATTTCAACCACTGAGCTAAAATTCCTTCAGGGAAATCCTTAGGGATCAGAAGGCTTGAGAACCACCCTGCTGCATAGCAAGCGTTTCCCAAGGGAGCTGTCTCCTCTCCCTGCTGCCCTGCTTTGCACATGTCGAAGGGAGCAGGGGACGTGGTGTGGCTCAGACCTGAGTGTCACATCCGAGTCTCACTCAAAAATGGATGTTTTCTTCTATTTCCCTGAGGAGAAAGGAGCTCACACCTGCACAGACACACACACACACAATCAATAAGTCATTGGGGCTCAGGGAACAGCTCTTTTAATTACAACTCTCCTCCTAGCTGGATGCAGGGCAGGGTCTGCAGGCTGGCAAGATGATGCTGCAATGGCACATGGGGAAGAAGAGTCCCAAGGGATGCATGAGCACCAGGGGGACCAGAAGGGATGCTGGAGGGAGAGGGGAAAAAAATCACCCAATTCCCCACGTAGGGACTGCCCAGATCAGATCCTGCACCCAGCAAGTGCAGCTGATGCCTCTTCTTACCTCGGTGTGAACCCCAAGCTAGACAGCACCACGCTTGCTATTTATCATAAAGGGACTTAATCCAAAGAACCTTTTGCTGCTGGCTTGATCCATCGCATTTGTCTGCTGATCTCTCCCCATCTCATCTCGCATTCAGCACAGCCTCCCCTGAGCTGCAGCTGGTTTGTGAGCAGCAGGCATAAATCCTGATTTAATACCTGGGAATGGGGGGCAGCGCCCTTTTCTAGGGAGCAACAGCCAGAGAGATTCCTTTGCAAGGATGCTGCCAGTCCCATTGGGATGCAGATCCCCCCAAAAGCATTGCTAGAAGAAAGGCTGTGTCTTTACCCTAAGTCTCCCCTGGATTCAGCCAGCTCCCCCATCCCTCCTCCCTCTTCACCCACTCCCCTTCTTTAACTCTGTTTCCAAGTGCTGAGTTACTATCAAGGAAGGTTTAATAGGATCCGGGATTTTAAAGCCACCGGCAACACAGCCTGGGCCTTTTATGGTTAGTAATGAATAAAAGAACCCAAATCACTTTTTTCCCCCTCCCCTCCCCCCTTCTCTCTTAACAGTCTCTGCCTACAAATTAAAGTCATTGTGCTCCTCTCTCTGTCACACTCCTTTTGTCTTCCTCTAACACCATCCAGCCCATGCAGCACGAGTCCAAGATGCGCTGTACCCTTCTTCCCTTGCTCCCTTGTCTTTTATTCGGCAATACTGACCCTTTTTTCCTCTCTATTTGCTCTAATTTTTATACCACCTTTTCTCCTTCCCCCTTTTTTTCCCTTTCTTACCCCCAAATTATCCTGCGAGTAATGACATTTCGGAGCCATGCTGCAGAATGAAGCCCTTGACTCCTTCCCGTAGGGCTGGCAAGCAGCCCTTCACGCTACAAAAAGCCAAAATTGCTACTATCTTGTCACCCATGCTGGTTATTTTTAGCACCCTTTCCCTTAAAGCACCAGCTCCCTGATTCATGTGATGGCACCAGGAATCTTCTCTCCCATCTACAAAAGTTTCATGCCCTCACAGCTGCCGAGAAGTGCTGGGAAATATGAGTCAGGCTTTCAAAAGCACGCAGCCAGGCTGAGCTTAAGTGCGTCTTGCTGAAACCATCACTCAGAGGGGCACCTAACCCCACTTATCAAACACTCCTAATTCAATGCTGGGGAGAATCAGCCATCCCAACGCTGTCAGGTGGCTTCAGAAGTCTCCCTGTTCCCTCCCTCGATTAAGACAGCACAGAAGATCGTCATATCCTTTGGGTGAAGTACTGGCTCCGTTGGATGTTTTCTCATTAGCTTCCCCCTAAATAAGATTTCAAGACTTGGCATTTACCACCGGAGCAGAATGAAGAAATCAACGGGAAGACAAACCCTTTTGGTAACCACAAGTGGATTTCAAGGCAAAACACACTCTCTTATCTTCACATTTATCTTCAGCCCATTGATAAAGCGCTATCGATGTCCGGCAGCTATCTGATAGCATGCTAACAGCTCTATTTGTAGCTTGCAATGAGATAGCCCTGCTCTCTCCCTGCCTCCCCGGCAGATTTTGTATGACAGGAACATTACACGACCTTTTCTTCCACTTTTTCACCCACCCTGGACTTGTTCTGCATGTAGAAATGCTATAACCTCAGCGAGCCCTAATAGCACCTGGATCCTGGTTAACTGGGAATTTTAGCCTTATAACATATAAGCCAAGAAGGAAAAGGGCAAGAAGAGGAAAAAGTTGACTCTCCTGATCTCCATCTCACCTCTCTACAAATTCCTGCCCCCATATTTACCCTTCTCACATGTGCTTAGAATTTTTCCTCTGTAAAGCATAAGGAGATGGGCTGAATGACACAGGATATAGAAGTACACAGTTTACTCTACTACTGTTATTTATTATTAATAACAATAATGCTAACTCTGCCCTTGTGAGCACCTCGAGGAGGGAAACAGTGTTTGTAAATGTCAATAAGCTGTTTCCCAAAATGCTCAGGCACATAAAGCAGCTCCTTCCCTGTGTTGCTAAGTGGAGGCACATCCCTGTTTCCATCCCCTTTAGTCCCCATTAGTCCCCATGTCTATTCTCTGCACGTGGGATATAGCTGGGTAGGTGCTTCCTTCACCCTCCAGGAAAACCTCTTCAAACGAGCCCCAAAATACTATTTCCCCACACTTGAACGTCCTTCTCTTAACACTCCTTCCAAAATAATCCCGAGTTAAGCAGTTTGATTTCCAGCGCACTCTGTGTTCGTCCCCGCTTCTGTTATATGACCCAATCCAACACAAAAAAAGGTATTTTTGTCTTTATTTTCCATGCTTTCCCTTCCCCCCAGATATGCCCTGGATGAATGGGGAAATGATTTCAGGTGGCCTGAACGAGGCGTTATTATTTGTGCAGTAAAAATGAGGGTGGAATTTGCTCCGGCTGCCACTAGAAGAGAGATCCCATGTCCAACTGAGTACAAAGGCCGGTCTATGTCGGACATAAAGGCTTCAGGGAAGTCAGGGCAGCACAAGGGCTTTGTCCAAGCTCCATCTGTCTCATGGTGCCATCACCACAACCACCAAGGCCACCGTGGCAGCTCCTGGTGCAGGGAACATCTGGAATCCTTCTTTTTTGGGACCAAAACCTTTCCATGCAAAGTCCCTGGGATTTTAGATACATGATTTGGGATCCACAAAGATTCACCTTCCAGCATAAGGATTCGTTGGAATGCTGCTGCCTGCCAGAATATGGCTGAACTGAAGGACAGCTGATGCATGACATTTATCTTCATGACTGAAGACTGTAGACCACAGAACATGAGAGGCAGAGTTAGTTATCTTCTCCTTACCCATGATTGACAGTACATGCCAGGAAAGATTAGTTATTCTGCATCATATACATGCCACGCATGTTTTCAATTCTCCTGCTGCTCCAGTATTATTTTCAGGCACAGTTGTAATAAATCAAATGTACTTGCTTTGCCTGAAGAAGAGAAGCTGCGATCGTAAGAAGACCTTCTGGTCACCCACTGTACCTACTTCACATGTCCTCAGCCCAGCCAGGGACTTCCCTGCCCTCTATCTCTGACCACAATACCTTAATTTCAGTTAAAATGGTGATTCAACTCGTGCTGTTTGTGCTGCACCTTCCGACATGATGGATCCACCAGGACACGCTACTAAGTGATTCTATGAAATCTGGAAGCTGCTGGAAGTACCACCTTTCCCAGCAGATATAAAACACAACTCTCTGGAATAATTTAAGCTGCCTACTCTTCCTCACAGGGCATCGCATCCCTAAAGGCACTGGACTTCCTGTTCTTGGGAATCAAGTCTTATCTCTAGTCAAGGAGCAATGATACCACATCTTGACCCTTCTGCTTGGTTGCTCTTCTGGTATCACCCTGCCTTGCTTTGCTATTCTTTTTTTGGGGTCCACGCCAAACAGCAACCAAGCCAACTGATTCCAACCCAAAACATTGGGACCGCTTGAAAACCACCTTCAGGCCAAGGCGGTTATCATCTGTGCTTTGTTTTATCCCACATCCCTGTGTCAGTGCTGGCATTTGCAGCTAGTCCTGCAAGATGTCAAGGGGAAGCATGGAGAAGACTGCAACACCTCCGGAGGGGCACCACGTCCCTTCCTAATGGCTTTCATGTCTTCCTGTCTCTTTAAATAATTGAAATCTCTTTGTTGCTAAGTACATCTACACAAAGAGGGCACTAAAAGTTTTAAACCTCTCTGGGGACACCAAGGCCAGGAAATCAACACAACTCACAAGATGTCCTGCCACCAAAGTACCTTGTCTCCTGCAACGAGACCAACTACACCGCTCCTTTGTGCTCGCTCGCCTTAATGGCTGGTCTCTCAGGATGCTTGTTCCTACTACAGGAAAGGCGCCCTCCTTTACTCAGAACAGCGCTTCCAAACCCAGTTTAAATACCCATTTCAGAGTAGAGCATGATGTCTACAAAGTGCTCCTCCAGGGACAAGGGGCAGCAGGGTAACTTGAGGTTCCTGTCAATCAGGAAGCACAGCAGGTAGCTGCACATGGCTGGTCCTTACAAGACGCATTGCCCTGCCTAAAGCAGATGTAGCCACGGAGAGGAAGTTTACATCTTTCTGCCCCAGGAATTCCCCATGAGGAAAGAAGACCCAAATGGTTGCTCAAAGAAGTGGTAAATGCTCCATCCCTGGCAGTGTTCAAGGCCAGGCTGGACAGAGCCTCGGGTGACACGGTCTAGTGCAAGGCATCCCTGCCCATGGCAGGGGGCTGGAACTGGATCATCTTAAGGCTCTTTCCAACCCAAACCACTGTATGATTCTATGACCCAAAGCGCATGCTTTCCTCCTTTGTATCAGAAGGTAACTCTTCTACAACTACAAGAGGTCAGGACATTGCAACCAGGAGAAAGCCAGTGGTCAGATCAGCAGCACGGGTTGACTGTGGGTGTTGCTTGCTCAGGAGGCATCACTCAAGTTGGAATTAGATCTAAATCTTGCCCTGAAAGTCCACATATCTTCAGGTATATGCCTTATCAAATCATCTTTTATTAGAGACCCTAACAGCTTGCTAATGACCCCAAAATGGTGACTACATATTCCTTGTCTTACAAAGGAAGAAGGTGAAGACCAAGGCACACAAGGACCTGGAAGAAATGACCCCAAACAAATGTCCTTTGCCTCAAGCACCAGTTCAGCCTTCCGCTAACTAAATCCCTGTGCATCACTCCTGCTGTAAATAACTATCCATTTATAACTCGTTGTAATTACCTGCTATCTCTGTGGCCCGCCTTCATGAGGTAGTCTCTCTGCAATTATAGTTAAGTGCCTTGATTGCTACTGCATATTTCAAGAAACTTCAGCAGAAAAAAAGACACGAGACAGGATAGTTTCACAAGGAGCCATATGGGGACCAGCACAGGAAGAGTTAATATCAAAGCATTTGACTTAGGTTTCATTCCTGGCACCACAGTGAGCCCTTTGCATGCGAAAGCCCTACCAGAAGCACAGACCCAAATCTTGACCACTTCTGTAGCAGGCCATGAAGCTTACTTTGACCAGAAAAACCCTGAGAAGCAGCTGAAATGGTCCCCTGCAGATGTTCCTGGCAGTAAGAGCAGGTTTACATCCTATTACCTGCACTAACTTTAGCCCATAATCCACTCGTCCTTGGCCAGGCTTGAAATTACCCAGGGTGGGACACTGGAGTATTGATTTAGTAAAAGTAAGCAAGTCCCAAGGGCTGTCCCCAGAACCTGAGCAGTCACTAGTGATACCAAAACACTGCCCTCTCTGCCACGGGACTTCAACACAGGCCCATATGGCAAGCCCAGCCCTGAATGCCACCACAAGCCATCAGTGTCCTCGGTTGCCCTCTGTTTATCCTGTTATTCCCTCCTTGCGTATGTCTCCTGGCTCCCAGTGCTGCCTTGATGGTGTTACAATCCCTAGCTGCTCCTCAGTGGGAAGGTCAAGCAGAGCAAAGCCTCAACCACAAACCCTCAGCTCACCTTCTTTCAGAAGGGCCATAAATCACTCAGGTCTGTCAGGATGATAAGGCAGCCCAGCCTCCATAATAAGGAAGATATTCAAGCTAATAACTTCCCATTAAGCTCCTCGGAGCTGGATGTTTTCCATGCTTTTCTGCAGGCCTGCTGCCAGGGCTTGTTTGCTCCCCTTCCCCAGCTAACTCTTGAAGGGCTATGGCTTGAGGCACTGTTGTAAAAGAAGCCCTGCCTGGAAATCCTTGGCAAAGCTGGGCAAAGAAACCACAAGCTCTGGGTTTTTGCTCTGGTGCCAGGTTAGCCTTCCTCCTCCAAAGGAGGATGACAGCATTCAATGCTCATTTAAGCAGAGCAACATAGAAATGAAAGAACCATCTCCATCGTTGCTGACCAAGATATTGACTGCAAGCTTGTTTGCAGCATGCTTAAGGCAGAGCCAGGGAAGGCCAGCCAGGATGCTACTGATTCTGTGATCCTATATTTCACTCTTTCTCCCCCTGAAGGAGCTCACTCAACTTCAAATGTCCTTCATCACAAACTGAGAGGCGAACCATGAGCATTCTCAAGTTCAGGGTTAGTTTGTGACACTGACCTGAGCATCAACATTCGCATCCATCTGCTTCTGCAACCCATCCCGCGCCTCCTGCCCACCCTTCCCAGCAGCTCCTCCCAAAGCACTCCGTGTCCCACGTTTCTCAAGAGTGTGAAACCGAGCTGGAGTTCTTTGGGGTTACCTTCACCTCCTAAAATGTGCTTGAGACAAAAAACTCTCTGAGCCATTAATGCTTCATAAAAATTTTACAAGGTTTCTGCCAAAGGCAGGCAAACAAACAGAGATGGTGTTGGCATCCAGGCACTCTTTAAATCAAACATTCTTTCTCTAATGCATTGGTTTTTATAGTACCCATCAGGAAAGCAATCAAGCATGAAGCCCACAACTCCCAGTGCCTCCACTTCCAGCATCTCAATGTTTCCCAGCTCAGGACATACCTTCCCACTGCTCCCATCAACCCCATGCTGGCTACAACGGAGTGTCCCACACTGCAAACCACCATGAAGAAAGCAAAGGGCACAGCACCCTGACAAGGATCCTGAGCTCCAGGAGAGATACTTGGCTCAGGTTAATTAACTTTACAACACCAACATCCAGAACCAAAGTGGGATCGATGCATGGAACGCGCGGAGACTCAGAGCATCCTCCAAGCATGTGGGGATGGGTGAGGGAGTCGGGAAGCTCCCATCCTCTAATAAAGCAGGAGCCAACACAGCGTTAACAACTCCTTCATTAAAAAGCAGAGCCTGGACTGCTTTTCCAGCAGGGAATGGTGCAGCACGGCTAGCAACAAGAGATTTGCCATTAAATCAGCAGCTGAGGTCTAGTCCAGGCAGAAACATTTGGAAACTGGGTACCTGAGTCAGCTTGAGACCTGTCTAATAAGTCTGGAAAATGTCAAAGGTATTTCTGCACTATTCACTATCTCAAAAAGCCCCAATAATCCTTTTTTTCCTTATCCCTTGTTTGTGTGTTCCGTTATTTTTTTCCGAGAGCTTCCCACTTGCTGCAGACACGTTGTGCTGCAAAAGTACATCCTTCCCCAAATCAGGCTTCTTCATAAGCAGTATATTAAAAACCAACCCCCCATAGAAAAGTCTGCAGCTGAATCCAGAGTTATTGAAGAGCTGCACAGTGACAGCTAGCGATGAGAAACAAGAACACGAAAGGGGGGCATTAAATATCTAGCATCAAATGTGTATCTATAAAATATACATAAGCTTCATAAATCAACATTATATCTAGATATACTACCTTAAATATATATTATTCAGCTTCAAACTTCAATTTGAAAAGCCAGTTTTCACATATAAATGTTTTTTTTTGCTCTCTCTTCTACCTGCCACGGGTCCTGAAAAAGGAAAAAGTTGGTTTTCCTGAAGAACTATGCAGAGATTTGGGATAATTCCTATGGGATAGGTTGTGGGGTGGAGGACTGAAGGATGCAAGCAAAGCTGATGATGGAGCCACCAGCAACTTGGGTATCAGCAGTGAGATCCACGCCTGACCCTGCTCCTCTTCCCAGAGAGGAAAGAAACCCTTTTGACTGGAGCTGCTTTTAGTGGAGCAGCACCCTGCTTCCCAGGACTATTAACCCCCTCAAAAGCTCACTCCACACCCCACTATTCACAGCCTGGCCATGCTCTATCCCTAAGGAAGAGCTTCACAGACTGGCAGTGAAAGCATGAGAGCTGCCAAATACAGCCAGAAGAGACGGCTTCTCCCATCCATCTTCCCCATGGCTATTCCACAGAGATCTCTGTGGACATCTAAGCTGGTTAAATAAATCGCCCCCCCCCCCTCCCCGAATTCACACTGGGGATAAGTCACATTAAAGGAGCTTCATTTCCACCTCATTTTACTTCTGCTCCACACTCAAACCCCTCTCCATCTCCCAGGCTGCAGCCAGAGCTTTAGCAAAGAGAAATAGGAGAGAAACACAAGGCAAGGAGAAGAAATCATCAGCAATAAAGCCTTTGCTGCCTCCATCCCTACTTTGGAGAGGTTGGGAGGCTGGTTAATGCATGTCAGTTCTGTTTCCATTGAAGAAAACGAAAATCAATGAAAGCCTCTTAGGAAGGCAGGGCACAGCCACGCGCCTTGTGCTGCTTCACCTCTTCGGCACGCACCACCCCAGCCTGAAACGGAGCTTGCACCCACATTACCCAAGACATGAAGCAGAGCCAAGAAGCCCTATAGGTTCCTATAGGGAAGCGGGGCATCCCTAAAACCCAACCCTCAACGCTGCTTTTTCACTTCCAGATGCTTACTCCTATGGATTTCTGCAGCAAACTTTGCACTGGGGCGGGAAGATCCTCATCTCCAAGTGCCACATGGCTGCAGATGCAATTAGAAAGGATGCAATTATAAAGATCAAATTCTCTTCTGAACGCTTTTGGGTTTGGTTTAGGGGTTTTATGCTCCTGTGGTTTTGCCACGCTGACACAAATGATGCTTTGCTGGCAGAAGGGGCCAGCTCCGGGTGGTCTCCGCAGCACTGGAGTCTGATTTTTCCCTTACTGATAATGCATTTTAGCCTCTCATGCAGAAAAGATGCAGCTCAGACATTTCGTTAGCACTCAAAAGAATACTAATGAACTTAAAGGTTGCTGGGTGAGGTACCTAATGACAAGCCACATGCGGAATTGCTTAGCTGGAAGTTCGAGGGATGAGAAACAAACGGACTACAAGATAAAATCACCACGAAAACCCATTTCTTCCCCTTTTTCTGCTTACTGAAGTATCAGGTGCATTCCTGCTGCTTAACACCCTTCCTTAGCTCCAACACCATGCCCTGATCAAGGAGAGGTATTCCCTAGTTCGATCCTATGGCTTCCTCTATGGCTTGAGTTGGAATTTGTCACCTCAACATTCCAGCTAGCCATTTGGACCCTTTTTTTGTAGCAAATGGAGAGAAAAAAGGCACTGCTAGGACACAATCTGTCTGACCTATTTCAGACATCTGCCTTAGACTGGGATGAATTGCACCCTAAAAAGGCCCATTGCTTCTCCAGCAACTACAAAAGGGGACTAGACAAACACACTCAGATGCAGACATCCATCATCTCAGACACCTGCAGTTACAGGAGCAGGAAGCCCAGATTGCTTCTGCTTTTCTGGAGCCATTTCTGGGATCTTACAGGAATGTTAATGGATTAGGAGCCACCCAACCTTTGAGGAGGGTTTTGATAGTTCCTTTGCTTTTGCTCTCTTGACAGATGCATTTCATCTTGCTTTAGCCCACACTGGTCAGACATCCCCCAGTTCTAAAAGATGGGATTCCGGGGGATGGACAGGTCTCTCTTTCCAAGCCTTCTTAGATCAGGCATCCAGTTTCTGGATAAGCTAGTACTGATCACACTGAGAACATCCTGAAGGAGACGTTCTTATGTCTCTTACACCTTCTTACCAATACAACCCTTCCATTCAAGGCCAGGTTGGACAGGGCTTGGAGCAACCTGATCCAGTGGAAGGTGTTCCTGCCCATAGCAGGCATTTGGAACTGGGTGATCTTCAGGTCTTTTCTAACCCAATACTTCCTATGACTGTATGAAAGAAAAGATAAGGCAGCACATCATACCCAAAGCAAAGTCCACCTCCACAAAGGAGCTTTCTACAGTACCAAAACCCAGACTCAAGACCAATCTGTCTTGCACTGCTGAATGGGTGGATGCGGACCCCATCTCCTCAAGCTGCCTTGTCCCCAAATAACATACCCTGATGCATTCTTACCCTCGGCTCCTGCTGACATGAGCTTGTGCAGCCATGCTCTTTGCCTGTGTGCCTCTGTCTAGCAATCTTCCCAATAATTTGTGAAGCCCTTGGCCAATTTTAACTGAATTTGACAGAGGAACAGATGGCTCAAAGACATTAAATACCTGCAAGTTTAGCACAGACAGACAGCCAGGTACAGGAGAGGGACTCTGCGAGTGCCCCACGGAGGAAAAGGCCACATAAAAATGAGATTCAGCCTCATCCGAACCTCAGAGAACCCACACAGCACAAAGCTTTTCCAAATGTCCCCACCGCAGGAGGCAAATCATTTACTCCTATCTTGGACCAAAATGAAGCAAACTTGTAAGAAATCTGCCTATAATCTGCTTCCATGCCAGGCAGAGGATGGGGTTTGCATATGAAAGCAGAGACTGCGTGACAACCTAGACAAAGGATGAAAACCGATGAGGAAGGAAAGTCAAGTTGCTGTTGGTGCCAAGGAACTGCTGGAAACCTTGCACCAAACCTTCTCCCATCTATCCCATGGCCTTGGATCATGCATCCGGGGTAAGGGGATGGGGTTTGCACCTGATTTTGGGTGGCTTCATTTGGATATATTGCTTTCACATGGGAAGAGCATGCAGGACATCATCTCAGCCGCACCAGGCTGACATGGCATGCTACCCACCAGCAACAGAGCTACTCATCTCTTCCCCATCACTGCAGCTTTTTAATGAAGGAAAATGGCTTTTTAATAAATGAAACCTTGCACCAGAAATAGCAGCACGGTCATCTATAATCCCCTGAAAACTTCTCAAGGCTCAAAGTTGAGATGCAAAGCACAGAGCAACAGTTAGCAAAGGGGGGGTGGGGGTAAGGGGGCATAAAATAAGGCAGCTAAAAACATATACACACATGAAAATGCCTCCCCCATCACCAAAATGTCAAAAGCATTTTGCCAGTGAATACTCATAAGTTCCAAAGGCTTAAGCAAGTATTAATCCTATTTTAACATAAGAAGAGGCAGAGAGCAGCAAAATGACTTCATCCGAAAGGGCGAGTAGTGGTACCACCAGGATGCAGGATGGAGCAGCTCCCCATGCCCTTCCCAAGCCAAAACCAGGGAGGGAAGAGGCACAGAGCCATGGAACCACCTCCCCTTTCGTGTCTATCAACACCATCACCCCTTCTCTTCCCAAGCAAAGCGGATTTGTCAACAGAATCAGCTCCGGGTGGCACAGCCTCTCCCAGCAGGTACAGATGGACTCACTGATCAAGATGGATCATTTGGCACATTCAAATGACCTGGATGCAACCACAGAACGAGCAACATCTCCATGGCTGGGCCATGAGGGGAGATAACAAACAGGAACCTCTAAAATACAAAGGACCCCAACATCTGGACCCCCTTTGCCACTAAGATCTGGCTTGTTTCCTTCAGCAAAGGCCCCTTCCCCGCACTCCGCCAAGGTTAATAGGGTAGAGAGGAAGCATCTGTTTATGAGAAGGTTATCAAGTGAAAGGCACTAACGCAGCCTCCAAACCAGCTTTGCAGAGCCTCTTTCTTATTATTTAATTTGGCTCCAGGACGTGAAATTAGGCTAATGGCTGTTAAGTGGTTAAGGCATGAACATTGTCCATCTGCCGAGAGGGCTCTGGGCCCTTGTTCTCTTGCAAAGACTAAGGAGGAAATATAATAGGAGAGCAGCTTGCTGTTAGTTTGAGAGCTCAGAAGTGCATTTTCTCCCTCTTGCCCCTGCTTTTTGATTCCTTTTCTCTCCAGCACTTCTCTTCTCACAGCATTAGGAACTTCTGCAAAGCAAGTTCGTGGCTTGCCTGTACTTTTGGGTGCCACTGTGCTGTGTTTTCTTATGTTGCCTTTAGTTTTTGGAAGGGTGAGCTACTTGGTTTCAGCAATGCCACAGCAACCAGATGCTGCTGCCTCCTCATTCAGGCAAGCCAAGCGCAGCATTCCCGATTTGATTATCAGCTGCATTAAGCAGGAGCTTTTGTCTCTTCTCCTCGTTACCAGGACTGGCAGCCTGTCTCCACCACCACCACATCATCATTGCAGTTTGCCTTGCACTCAAGCCTTCCCCATCCAGACTCCTTGCTGTATTTGATGAATAACTCTACACATACCACAGGGAACACGTGGTTTCCTACACATTTCAGTCTTAAAGGATGCAAAGACTGGAGCTCCCTCATCCCTTGAGTCTTGCATAGAGTGCCCACGCAGAGTCTTGGGTGTCTTGTACAAGAGTTGAGCTCATTCTGTCTGGTGACTAATGACATCTCTCAACCTCTATGGGCCTATTTTGTACCTTGCTTCTACAAAGAAGATCTGAATGGCTTCTAGGCAAGCAAGCTAGGGGTAGGGTTGCCAAACTGCATGCAAAACCTGGCCAGCCCTACTCAGAAGATCCATAGATATCAAAACCACCTCTACATTGACATCTCTTTGTTCCCAAATGCAGATTGCAAGCTCTGCCTCGCCCACAGCAAGACAGCGCTTCACTGCTGGGTAAAGCTACGGCATGGCCAGGCCTGGGTTTATTAAAAGGGGGTGGACACAGAAGGATCAGGCAGTAATTCGGGT
This sequence comes from Brotogeris chrysoptera, assembly GCA_030323915.1. Classification (NCBI taxonomy): domain Eukaryota; kingdom Metazoa; phylum Chordata; class Aves; order Psittaciformes; family Psittacidae; genus Brotogeris; species Brotogeris chrysoptera. The sequence goes on from JARCZZ010034365.1 coordinate 15,639, forward strand.
ATTTTAAGCACTGTTTGGCTATCTCCCAGGAGCAGGCACTTGGCATTGCTGCTGTCCACCCCCCCAAGGCTCACACTTTGGTCATCATGGGGATTTGACTCAAAGAAGCTGGGACGAACACCAAAGTAGCAGCTTGGGATTGGCAACGCAGCAGTAAAGCAGGCTCATACCCAAGAGCTCTTTGAGGAGGAGCCCTGGGCACAAGCAGGCTCTGACAAGGTGAACTACAGGCAGGAAAGGGCCGTGGCAAAAGAATAACAGCTCAAAACCCATCTCTCTGCTGTAAGAGCTGAGCCATCTCCGAGCAAGGAGTTATTTATGGGGACGCGAGGAAGGAGAAGGTGGCTGAAGAGCATTTCTCATTTCCCTCCATTACTGCAACAACTCCACTTGAAATCCAACTTCATTTCTGCCTTCTCAAGCCGGGAAAAAAAATCAGACTGCTGCAAACAGTGTCAGCATTCCCTCCTTGTTATCCCGATTTCGCCAGAGGTTAGCGAGGCCGTTTCAGAATCACAGCAGGAGAAACAAGCAGCAGTTGGCACTGCTGGGAGAAAAGATTAGGGCATTTACTAATGGGCTTATCCCCCCAAAGCATCCACCTGGAATTCCCACTCATCTCTTCATTTTGCTACTTCTTTCCTGGAATTGATCCCAAACTGCACCGCCCAAACTCTGCTTTTTGGGGGAAAAAGATGAGGTAAAAGGAAATGAAGCTATGGAGCAGCACTGATCACGCTGCCTGATGTGAGAATAAAGCTGCTCTGCACTGGAATAACCACCAAAGTGAGATGCTCAGCCTATGTCCTGCAGCTCTGCACCTGCTTGCACTAAGAAATAAGTGCCCGGCTTGCAAAGCTGATGGGAATTACGGAGAGGAGAGTGGGCTTCATGGAATTTTGCCCGGATTTGGCTGTCTGGTGTGGAGAACTTCCACTGGTGCAGCAATCTCCATTGGGAAGGGGGGAAATGAGCTTCTGCTCTATTTTTTATGCTGGCAAAACCCTGCTTTGACGCATTTCTGTCTGTTCTGTCACCAGTCCTGCTTATTCCCCTTGCAGGCTGGTAGGAGCTATTAAGTTCTAGCAGAAGTGTGACACCAGGAGAGTTTTGTGTGAATAGCATATCCCGGCCAATCTGCAGGATAGAGAACATCTAAAAAGCAGGTTAAGGGATAAATCCCGCCAAACCCTGACTGGAGGATGAAAGAGTCTTCACTCAAACACCACAATTGCGATGGTTTTCCCCCAAAACGATGCTGAACCTTGCTGATAGCAATTAAGCCACACGAAAGACCAGAAGGATGCGATTCCCAAGCCGAAGGACTCACGAGAACCTTGCCAGGGTTTTCCAGACCCTTCAGCCCAGAGCATGGGGGGCTTCCATCTGTATTTGGGGGAGAGCTGGCAGGGCAGGACTTGCAGGAAGCCTCTTTTGAGGAGTCCTTAGCACCAACATGCTGCCAGGGAGCAGATGCAAGGAAGGGAAGCATTACAGCACTTTGCTTCTGCTCACCAGTGCTTTGAAGGCTTTTCTTGGCCTTGGTCGCCAGCAAACTTGGCAAGTGGTTTCCCAAGCCCTGAGCTGGCAGTAATAGGAAAGAAGGTGGCTTTATCCAAGACATGGGAATCCAGGGAGATGGTTTTGAACTGAAAATGATGGGGGAGAAACACAAAAGGAAATGTCCTCGTGAGCACAGCAGCTACTTGGGAAGCAGGAGGGAAAATCAGTGAGGTGAGGATGAGCTTGGAGGAGATCTGATCCATCCTTTTCCTCTGATCGCTTTAAAGGAAGGAAGCTCTGACCTCCTCCTCTCCTCTCCTGGCAGTGGTGAAGCAGCACAGGATGCTTCTAACCTTGCTGTTGGGATGGGAAATCACTGGGCTCCACAGCCCGAGCCACTAAAGTGAGTGATGGATGCAAGGGAGGGAGAGGAGGAGGAAGCTGTGTCTTAAGGCTCTGCAGCAGCAAATGGGCTCAGTGATTAAAACTGAGTGGGCAGCTGTGTATCACTCTGGATTTTCTGCCTGTTTCATCACTAGCAGTGACTCAGGAATATTCTTCATCGCCCTCAAGCGAGGATATGATCATTTTCTGCCACTTGAGATGAAGCTAATTTTACAGCAGCTTAGAAAGAGAGATGTCATGTGCTGATTCCTATACTGCCTGCATCACACGTCAGCACAGCAAGGCTATAGGTGCTGACTGCTGGAAGTCATACCTGATACTGGGAGAGAAACACCATGGGCCAGGAGAGGCTTGTTTGGAGCTGCGAAGATGAGCAGCAGAGGATCAAGACTTCCCAGCAAGAAGAAAGACCACAGCATCCTCTCTCCAGTGACGTTTCTTAGGAGAAGCATCCAGAGTGCCTGAAGGTTTTGAATGTGCTTCTAATAGGATAAGTGAGCTGAGCAAGACTGATGGGCTCAAAGGACAGTTCTCTCTGCTCAAATCCAGCCCAGTCCCGGAGAGATGAATTTACCCCGAGCCTGATGCATGAGGAGCCCAAGCTCCAAGGTGAAAAGCATTCATGGTCCCAGTGCCAAATGGCTCCCTTGGTGCATCAAAACCTAGGTCTGGTTGGGCTTCCCATGTCACCCTACCTGGGCTCCCTATGTCACCCTACCTGGGCTCCCCATGTCACCCTACCTGGGCTCTCCATCTCACCCTACCTGGGCTCCCCATCTCACCCTACCTGGGCTCTCCATCTCACCCTACCTGGGCTCCCCACAGGGCTGGGATAAGATGGCAAAGGAACCAGCACTGCAGCTGGACCACTCGGGATCCTGGCTGGGAACCTGCGAGCCCTCCAGCCACATTCAGATGGGTCTTCTTCCTCACTGATCAGGCTATTTATTTAGTTTGGAGAAGTAAAAGCTGCCTCACACCAGGCCCTGGCAATGCCTTGCTGGGCTCCCTGCATGAAGCCATGGTCTCCCCAGTCACCGGCCAGCATGCTATTCCTTGACAGCCCTGGCTTCAGGAGCTAACTGGCAGTGGTAGCTGCGTTTGCAGGGCAAACGGAGCAGTCCTGCCAGCTCTCAGTGACAAAAGGAGTGCTTTGAACCGGCATGGTGACAGCTGTCCCAATGCCACATTTATTGACAAAACCTTAGTTAAATTACTGACAGTTGGCACCGCAAAGGGAAGCCGAGGGAAGAGCTGACATCTCCCCATCATCCCCAGTTCAGAGCTCCACGGCACCTCTCCAAAGGCTCCCATCCCACCATGGCTGCAAACCCCATGTGTTCAGGGCACCACTGGACTCCATCCCTCCCTGCTTCAACTCCCACCAACCTAGAGGGCCAGTCCAGGCAGGTTGGGTGAAGTTTTCCCTATGCAATACATCGCCATCAAGCCTTTGGTCTTTTCTAGAAGGACCAAGAGGATATTTATCACCTTGTGATCATAGAACGGTTTGGTTGGACCTTAAAGCTCACCCAGTTCCAACCCCTTGCCATGGACAGGGACACCTTCCACCGGAGCAGCTTGCTCCAAGCCCCTGTGTCCAACCTGGCCTTGAACACTGCCAGGAAGGGGGCAACCACAGCTTCTCTGGGCACCATGTGCCAGTGCCTCAGCACCATCACAGGGAAGAACTTCTCTGTATCCACCTTAAATCTCCACTGTTTAAGTTTGAACCCATTACCCTTTGTCCTATCACTACAGGCTCTGATAAATAGCCCCTCTCCAGCCCTTCAGGCCTTGGCTGTTTGTCGAGGCTACTTAAGGCAGTGCCACTTGAGTGAATGGAGGTCACCAAGCAGACCTCCGAATGGCCAAAAATACCTGGCGTGCTGGGTTTAGATTCATGGAGGTGACTGAGGTGAAGGGCCCCATGTCTCACTAAGCAATGGTAATGGCCTGTGTGCTGCTGGCTTGAAACCAGCAAGGAAATTGCAGCTGCCACCCTCCACGAGCCAAGGACAAGCAGAGATATTTAAGAGACCCAACTGGCACACACCACTGAAGGCATCTCAACCAATCACCTCCATGACAAAGCAATAAGAACCCGAGGCAAGATATTGACCTTCTGACCATGTCTCACCACACGACACAAGCACTGAGAGCTTTCACGGGTACACAGGTCAAGGCTAACAGATACCTTTTGCTCCTCCTGTTTGTAGAGGACTTGATCACATCACACACACATAACCCAAGAAAAGCACCTTTAAAGACTTGGAAAACACTCGAGTTTTCACCTTGGTCACTCTTCCTTTGAACTCATGATGAGCATTGTGCAGGCCAAGATAAAGATTAGCCTGGAATAAAGCCCTGCCACCTATAATTTACTGGATTTGGAGGACTTAAGGGTAAGAACCCAAATATTAGGATCTGTGGGTCCAAATCGCCTTGAGATTTGGAAGTGGCTCCTCGCCTGGAGCTGCCCTCCTCGTACCTACGAGGATGTGCTTTCTCAACAGCTGTCTACCTCTAGAAGAGATGCATAAACCTGAAAACCACACCAGAGGATGCGTAGCCGGGAAAATAATGATCCCAGCATGGAAAAAAATCCGCAGGAGAAATCAACAATCAGACTCCAAACCCCAAAGTAATGAAGGTTTGGATCGTGTCCGGGGCTCTGCATGTGTCTGATAAAACAGACGCAGGTGTCAGAGCCATTTCTGGTTGCAAGCACAGAGCTGGTCAAAACCTCCCATCTCAGGGAAAAAAACACCCTGTGATATTTCACCAGCTGCTCCTGTTGGAAGGTTCTTTGATTCCTTATTTGCTCTGGCCTCATTGAGATGCAGAGCTGGACTCGCTCGTCTCCCGTTTGACCCTTGGTGTCCTTTCCTATTCAGCACTCTCCCCAAAGGTGTCCCCACCTTCAGACCAGGCTTAGCTCTCCAGCCCTTGTCTCCTTCTCCCTAACACCGGCTTTCCCAGGGGAGAATCCAGCTGCAAGGTCCGGTTTGCCTCCAGCCTTTCCACACAAACCCATTGGCTTTCTGCCTCCTCACTTGGTGTATGAACCAAGGACCACTTCCCAGCACCACCACTGCTCACCACCAGCTGAAGAATCCTTATTTAAAGCAAGACTTTCAATACCCTTATGCTTAGGGTGCGTTTGGTGTCTCAGCAGATGCTGCAGCATTCACATGGCTAAGCCCAAATCTCAGATTTGGCTGTTTCAAAGCCTTGCACCTCAGCAAATGAAGCCTAACGAGAGCAGAAGGTGTTTCCCATTTGCTTTGCTAAGGTGCTACATGCAACAAGGAGCAAACTTTCTGTTCAGAGAAGGCTTTCTGTATTGCCATGCCACACGCAACCCAGTAACAGTTTGCATACTGTAGCAAGACTAAACCACCGTCTTCCAACCAGATCCACAGTCCATTACACTTAGGAAAAAGACTTGTGGTGACATTAATGAGCACTGGATCAGCCCCTTTGCTGGCATAAATCTCCTTCTAGCATTAGGAGGATTGCATTTTCCCATTTGCTTGTTTGTTAGGCTCTGTATTCTCATTACAACTTCCATCAGCTCCTTCTCCCATTGACGTGGTCGTAGATTAGGGCCTTCATGATATTCCCCTTTTCCTCCTGGAGGAAAATAAGGATGGCTGAGCTCAAACTGGCAGGTTTAGGCGGATCTGGGAGGAGGAAAGAAGAACTCTGCTAGACCAAGATGAGATTTTACCAGCACCACAAGCAGGAGGAGTAACTCCAGTGAGGTCACCAGAAGAGGCAATGATTTAGGCAAGCTGAAGATGGCCCAAATCCCAACCCACCTCTTGTTACCATATCCATAGAGCTACCAGTTCATAATGTACAATGCCAATCAGTGGTGTGCTCCTTGCCCAAAGGCCTCTGCTAATGCAGAGCAGGGCACTACAAGAAGCATCAGGATGGCCTGGACTTAGGGATGAGGCTGGTTGCCAGCCCATGGACTGTCACCCACAAGTCTGAGCCTTAGGTTAGCTGATGGTCATGATGAGAGCAGCTTCTCAGCTGAGTCTGGGGCTGTGAGTAGTCCCACAGTTGGGAGTGACACTGCTTTTGCTGGTCCCAATCCCTAATTTTGTGTTGGTTCCTACCTAATGAGCATTACCCACCAAGCAGCTCTGCAGTACCACAACCATACACCATACAGCCCTGCAATGATACCTTCAACTAAGAAATGCTCACAGTAGCCTCTCCAAACCCCAGGCTGGAGCAAGACATAGGTGGATATCTGTGGTGCCCTCCAAGAGGATGCTCTTCGCATTTTCCTTACGGAATGATGCATCCTGCCACAAAAGGACAGCAACGCAAGCAGATGACTCACAGAGGCAGAGAAAGGAAGCGTTGCAACTGCTGCACACGAATAGACACGTTCAGAGGACTCAGGAGGCTGCCTAACGTCACATTAGGAGTCACAATCGGGCTAAGAACCCAACCTCCGTTTCATAACCATGGCTTAATGAGTACAAATGCCACCCCAGCAACACTCCGCTGGCCAGATGTCACCTCTAAGGATGCTCTACCCTCCCTTCTTCTTCCCCAAGCTCTTCCCATCCCAAAGGAGCAGGGTACAAGTGTGCATGACTTAAATCTTTCCAGAGCTGGTAGACTGTTGATGATTAACCCTATGATGGAGATGACACTCCCCTAGGAGACACCAGCCCAGACAGCTCCAGTGAACTAGAGGCAGCAGCTCTACCAGGAGAGCTATAAAGGGAAACCCTCCTCTGGAGCAGCAATCAGGAGCTTGTCTCATCTCAGATGGAAATTGCACTAGGGGAAAAAAAAAAGAAGAAATACAACATAATCCATGCATATGACAATTTTTTTCCCTCACTTTAAGCTGATTCCATCTCCGAGATGGGAGAGAGGTGGCGGAGATTTGCTGACATGTCACTTGAGCAATAAACTCCTCTTTCTAAAACATGCCATCGCAAGCAAAGTGACAAACAGCCCCCAGCAGCACACATGGGCACTGCTCAGGGCTTCTGATGAGCTCCAGGGATGTGTAAAGAAAAGCAGGCCGGAAAGGAGGACCCAGTAATGACGGGAGGAAGAGAGAGGCAGGGATGAAGCCTTAACCCTCAGTCCTGCTCACATTTGCACTGATTTATAGCATCCCAGTCTGGTTTGGGTTGGAAGGGACCTTAAGGCTCATCCAGTTCCAAGGGCAGGGACACCTTCCACTAGAGCAGCTTGCTCCAAGCCCTGTCCAACCTGGCCTTGAACACTCTTCCTGAGTAAGGGCATAGATGCAGAACACACTCTGCCCCTTCTTCACCTTTGTATAGGAAGGGTCACCACAGCCCTGAATTTATTCTCTAACCCTTAGGAACAAAAGAAGGAGAAGGTGAGCACGCTGGATACTGAAGGGCTCAGGAGAACAAACTTAGGTTGTTAATGAGTGCCAGCTTAGCTCCATCCTCGCCCCATGCCCGCAGGGTCGCCAAGGGCTGCTCCCCACCAAGCCCAAGAGCTCAGAAGTCCTTCACTGCTCAGTAACAGAGAAAAGCGAAGTAATTACACCTTGGCCTCCACAGCCAAGCTATATCCCTTTAGTCCAGGCTTGGGAAAAGAGCAGAGAAACAACCAGGAGTTTCATCTCTGCCAGTCAGCCCCCCACATCATTCAGCCCTAAGGCCACAGGACTGCAAACACCACTTCCTCAGGGATAGAAAGCCTGGAGCAGGTCCTTCTGCCTCCTGTTTGCACTCACCAACTGCAAATGCAGCTGCCCAAAACCTCAGTGGAGACTCAGCATGGCTCAAACCCTGACAGGAGCAGTCCTGGGCATGGAGGGGGACATGCAGCCTCCCCCAGGCTCCAAACAAAAGGAGCATCATACTGTTATCCATCAGAAACAAACCCTGTTCTTCAAATTACACATTAAGAACATGAAAAGGCAAATTCCCATGGATAAAGGAGCAGGAAAAAGTCACAGCAAACGGACCTATTCCTGAGAACTGCTCTTTTCTGCTTCACAAACAAGCACATTTTGCTTGCATCCATCAAACGCACACGCTTGATTTTGGTTTGTTTCATGGCCAAATCATCATTTCTCCCAAATTATACCAAGAGCACAAGCGGGGCAAAATCAATCGGCAAAAGAGGTTAAGGTAAAGCACGGCAGGTCTCAGGGGCAAAGTGCCTTTTAAAAGCCCGAGTGGCGACCATGGGCAACATCAGGGTTAAAAAGAAAACCAGCTTGGACTCATGTAAAACTCAGATTTGACTTGTAGAGCTAGAATCAAAGGGGGCATAAATAAAGGCATCACATCACTCTGTCAAGACAAGCAGAAGGGATGAACAGAAGAGCTTGATAAAGAAGCAGCTCTCACCCTACAGCCAGATCCACTCTCCATCTGCCTGGGGCACCACTGGATTTGGTGGGTATCATGCAACATGCTGATGGGATCATCAGAGCAACACTGTGGGAAGCGCTGAGTGATGCCAATTAAAGTGGCATCATAATCAAGCTGCTTGTTTTGGTGCTGAGAGAACTGCCCCAGAGGTCTCAGCAGCGCCTGGACTCGGCTCAAGCACTGGATGGATGCTCAGGATAGAGCTCCTCCAGCATGAGCCACTTGCTACTGGTAAGGGCAGATGCTGAACACGGTGGGAGGGGACACGAATGGACTCATCCTTATGATGTGGCCTGATGAGAATCCAGCAAGACAACCACCTCTGACCTTTGCACACACACAAGCTCTTGATGTAAAACCACATGGAGCAGCCTCAGCTCAAGGACCATCAAATCCCCCAGTAAAAGCACCAAGCTCTTGGACCCACAAACCCTCTTCCTATTCCTGCAGGTTTCGCTGCATCCAGGAATAAATCCTGCCCCTCCTATCCCAGGGTCTAAACCCAGATTTAACACACCGATCTAAAGTGCTGGTGCTGAAGCAACATATATAACATCCCCTCTAACAGACATCATAAGATGGAAGGAAATACTTAAACATCTCTAATGACTCTGGTCCTAAACTGACTCCTAATGGTGGATTTATGGTAGCTGGGTTTGCACGGATCGAAGCCTGCACCCTGTAATGGGAAAGTCTCCTCACAGCCTTCAATCCAGTGTCTCTTTCACATGCTGAATTACCTCTGCTTGGAGAGGTGGTGAGGATGGAGCTGAAAGGAACCTCCTTAGCATGGGAAGCTCAGGGTCCTCCATGCTGCACCACCCCATGTATAATAACCTATTTCCTATAGCCAAACCCCCTCCCTCGATGGGGACAGGACTCCTGAGCACTTCAGAGAAGCAGCGACTTCTGTTGCTGAGTTCTCAGCTTATCTTCCCTTGGGTTGGCTCTGAAAACCCAAAAAGGGACCTCTAGAAACATCTCTTCCCTTCCAAATCCTTGGCTGCGACTCTCCGTCCTCCCACCTCACATGGAAATGAGTGGGAAAAGAGGAAATCCTACTTTTTAACCCCCTCTCATGCACCACCCTTCTCTGTCTGCCATCCTTACAGGGCTGGGGAGAGGACCAGAAGCAGTGGTGGAGCCACTGAATCCTTTGTGAGCAGCATTGCTATTCCAAACAAGTTAACTCCACACCACAGATCGATGGATACGCTGGGCTGGGAGGGGAGATTCACGCTCCCTTAATTTCCTCCTCTGGAAATGTGTGGTTTCCCTATGCTTTTGGCTCCCACCACAAGGCAGCAGGGCTGCAGGGATCAGGACCTACCAGGGGATGCAGCAATGGACCATCACCTGCCAGACTAACCACTCCCATCTCAAACCAGAAGGAGACCACCTTGAAAAGCCAGTGCAAAACAGTCTCCCAGTTACTAAACCAGTGCTCCAAGTTAGCAGCAGCAGCAGCAAGGCACCGATCGCCTGCTCTAGGGGCAGGATAGCAGGAATATCATGCGCCCAGTGGGAATATCATCCGCACAGACTGCACACCCCGAAGCCCATGCGCCCACATGCTGAGGCACACTTGGAACGATGAGGTGCCTGCATAGGGACACAGACATTCCTCGCCACCATCCCAGCCGCACTGGGATGCGCGCAGGAAAGCTTTAGGGTGATGACAAGCTGCTGCCTTCCCTCCCCAGCACAGGATTTGTCCCTCTTCCCACCAGGCCTCTCCAACAGAAGGAGAACATCCCTCCTGCTGACTCACCCCAGCTTGTCTTTGTTCTCCACCAGCACCAGGTGAGCCCCCAGAGCCTACACTGGGCGAGCACCAGTATGATGCGTGCTGGAAACCCTTTGCCAAACCCGACTATCAGAGCAATTCGCTTCCTTCCAGTAAGTCTGTGCAGCACCCGTGTTCATACCACCCTGCTGCTGTCACTATCCTATGTATTTTGCTGCCCAGACCCCCAGCATTCCCCAAATCCTCCTTTTCTGATACCCCTATGGAAATATCTGTAGGATTTTGGGCGCTTGGGAGAGCTTTACACTTCAGGCAAGGAAAGGAGCTCCTTAGTTCTTAAGCCAAGCTTAGTGAGGCAAATTCCTAAGGGAGACACTTCATCCTCCACCCTTTGCCACCCATTTTCCAGCCTCTTCACCCAGACACGACACAAGACAAAACCAGAGGAATGGCCGTAACACAGCTCATTCCTTCCCGGGAACACGCAAAGGGCTTGGGAAGGGAGAAGAGGCTCAGCAGCCAAGAGCTGAGCTGCAAGAAATACACACGGAGGGCACTGATGTTTAAGTCTTCCCACTATTCCGAAACAGACCTGTCTGGAATTCTTCCACTCGCTGGCATCAAGCCGGAGTGCGGCTTTCACTGCTCACACCCAGCTGGCCCCGCAGATGTTGGTGTCACCAATGCAACGCACGGAGCAAAGTCACTCGCTCCCGAGCACGCCGGAGCCGCAAGTGCCGCTTCCCAGCGCTGCAATTACAACCTGCCTCTGCCTTTTTAATATCCCTATCAAACATCCTCTGGGATGACTGCGCCCATCTGCTGCGAGGACAGGGATGGGGATCCGGGTAGAAGATACCGCAGAAGTTACACTGATTAAGACCACGGTTTCCTTGGCACCCCTCAAATTAGTGCTGCAGGCAACAGGACCCCGGCGCAATGCTCAGCCCCACATTTCCCTTTATCACAGGGAGCTAATACTGACAGGGAGCAGCAACCCAAGGAACAAGGAGGGTTTAAAGAAGCGCAGCCCCATCCTGCTCCCCCTCATCTCACCAGGTCTGGATAAAAACCCACTGGAGCAGGGGGATCAACAACAACTGCTTTCCATTGACTGGGTTGGTTTGACACACGCAAAGGAGCAGAGGGGTGTTTACCCCCACCGAACGCAACCAAAGTGCCCAAACGATGACTACAGACAGCAGGAGACTAAGAAGGAATCACACTCCCTTCTTTTCATCCCCAGTAACTTTCCAGAGACAACTCGGGGTGGGGGGGCTAAGCCAAACCCCATCCCTTGGCATCCAAAGCTCCTTCTCGCTTGATGCAGCACCAACAACGCATCCCCCGTGGGGAAACTGAGTCACATTCCCGAAGGCACCGTCTGCCTTCCCGGTTCACGAGCCCCCCCCCCAGCCCCCCAAGGCATCAATGCAGGTGCTCCTACCTGAGCGTGGCGCTCTCCCCTTGCCGCACTGTCACGTTGTCCATGGC
>JARCZZ010034366.1:0-39258 GCA_030323915.1 Brotogeris chrysoptera
AGGGATGCTGGGGAGGGACTCTTCATGAGGGACTGTAGTGATAGGACAAGGGGTAATGGTTTCAAACTTAAACAGGGCAAGTTCATGTTGGATATAAGGAAGAATTTCTTTACTGTGAGGGTGGTGAGGCACTGGAATGTGCTGCCCAAAAAAGTGGTAAATGCTTCATCCTTGGCAGCTGGACAGTCTTGCATGGCATGTTTTAGTGTGAGGGGTCCCTGCCCATGGCAGGCAGCTCGAACTAGATGATCTTAAGGCTCTTTTCCAACCTTAAATATTATGTGATTCTATGATTCTACAATTATAAAACAAGACAATTTCAAAAGTTTGAAGCTAACAGTCAAAATGTGGTCAGAGAGAGAAGTAAAAATAGCTGTACCCTTAAAGCAATGTGGAAATGTGTATGTTTATTGACAGGCAAGGATTATTCTCGTAACAAACAAGTGTGGAAAATAAAATATACTCTGGAAACTGCATCCTTAAAAAAAAAAAAAAATTACAACACAAACAAAACCACAAACCCACACAAAAAAAGCCCAAAACAAAAAACAATGGAAAAAACCTCTTTTCTCTGATTTTGCAAAAGCCATGAATCAACTTGACTGTTACCCTGAATTGAAGACCAAAATACCAATACGTTCCAAAATATCTGACAATCATAACAAAGAACCTGTCATTGATATTTTCCCAACTCCCGTCCTCAAAAGAGAAGCAAATGTTAACATTTCCAATAGATGAAGGGGTATCAGCTTGATACCATGGCTGTAGACTTTGGAACTCTTTTGGCATAATTTTTTTCAGGACAACTGGTGTCTTACACACCATGGAGAATATCACACTTTATACAAGGAGGCTTTCTAAAGATGCCATTTTAATGTAACTTCAATTGTCATACTTCCACAGATTTCCTAATCTCATTCACAAAACATTCTGCTTTATGGTTAAAAAAAAAAATCCAAACAATCAACCAAATAAAACCAAAAACCAACAACAAAACAAAACAAAAAACCAAACCACCAAACAAAAAAAACCCCTAACAACAAAACAACAGAAAAGCGCACACAGATTGTCCAACCAGGAAAATATGAACCACCATACTGCAATTTGTGTAAAAAAAGGCTGCATGATTAGCATAACAACTATTGCTAGAGCATTCACATACTTCAGAGACAGGTTCTATTACTGTTGCTGTACAAATAACTATGGTAAATTATAATAAAAGAAGTATTTGTGGTTGAGATTCAAATGCATTTACATAATTTCCAAGCCCTTTCCCAGCAAAGCTCTGTTAGTATACAACAGTTACCAAGCATAGATGAGTTCTCTAATTCCACAATAAAGTTAATATAAAGCATAAGTAGCTTTCATCAGGAAGCAACAAAACTTCAGTTCCAGTCTCTCTCAGTCCTCGCCCCACAACATAACTTTCTGTCACGTAGTGTACCATGTCATGACAAAAAAAAAAACCCACAACAAAAGCAACCACCACACACAAAAAAAACCCCTGAAAGTTCAGAGAATGTTGCCCTTTTTTTTTAAAAAAAAAAAAAAAAGAAGAATCTCACCATATAAGGATTAATCAAACAGAAAGACTTAGTGTAAATCTAGCTCCAATTACAAATAGAGAGTCAGTCTTAACTCAGCATAAGAATGAAGTAGACACAGTGAAGACTACTTCCAAGTAAAGGAAAAGGGGTAAAATATAAACAACTAAGAGGAAGAGCACACTGTGTTGTCCTGAACTTTACTAGGCAACTTCAAATAAAGGTCCTCGATGCTCACTGCTTCTATTTATTTCTAGAGCCACGAACAAAAATCCTAAGTATGCAACAGGTTCACCAGGCACTTATTGCAGACTTACCTACCCATAAGCATCACCTCTTACAAATTACACTTCCCCTAGAGGGATGTTTTAACAGCATTTCAGAATGCTTACCAATTAGAATGGAACCAACAATCCTAAAGAAGTCCCACTACAGAGGCACCACCTTGAACTGCTGATACTAATATTTTCCAGAGGTGAACCCAAGCTGGAGAACAAAACATATTTACCTCATATTAAAGATTATTTACTGCCAATTTCACCTATAATAAAAAAGAAGAAAATATGAAAGGAATATTAATATAAGTATCTTGGGTATCAACTCCCCTGTCTGTCTCAGGTTAAATATCCTATCAACTGCATAACTGGCTACTCATCTGTACAGAATGCAACATCAGCTGCTGCATATTTAGCACCACAAAGTTCTGTTTTATAGTGAAAAGCAGTTCAAGCAATTTTTCTGAACTGGTTCATTTCCTTTAAAACAGGTCTTGCTGCAGTAACAGTAATTCCTAGAACTCTGTTTACAATAATGTTGTTCTCATTATGGAACTTGAAAGTCTCTACAGATATCTTCTGATCCATCAACAGTGCTATCTGCTTCATTCTTCAGTAACTACATAACAGCAGAGCTTTAGAAGCCAATATTACCTAAAGTCAGAAGCGTCTGTAATACAGGATTAAGGCAACAACTTTTGTTCAGAGCACAACTTGTTCCCCTAGTGCAAGACAAACACAGGCCACCTTCCACCACTCCTAAAAACCACCAGATTTTTTAATTAATAGAAAAGCATCTTCTACAGCACACACAGCAACTTAACTTCATTACTAATAAAAAAAACCCCTAATTAATAATTGATTTATACATGTGTTCTAAATGGTTTGTTGTCTTTACACCAGAAAGCAAGCAAGATAGACAAACACCTATTGCAGAAGTACAGTCTCATATTCAGACCACGTGTCTCATTAAATTACACTAAGCAGAATCAGCTCCTGTTAACCAGGCAGTAAGCTACTGTTAGCTCCCCATAGACAACTTACAAGCAAGCACAAACGGAACACATTTTCATCTGAAGTTATGAGGATAATCCTCATAGAAAGAAGAAAAAAATCACAAGTAACACACACTCTCATTTCATTAACATAAGAGTTAACCTATTAACATCCATCTCAAGTTTTGTTAATGTATCGAGTGTCTATGGCTTTCCTTCTTCAGTCAAGACACCCCCTACAAGATTCCTCACCCAATCTATTCCCAAGCAGAGCATGGTATTTCCTCCGGCATTGCAGGGCAGCTGCAGGATCCAGAAAAAAACACACCAAACAGACTAGTAAGTGCACTGAAAGCAGTATGCATTTCCCCAGAGAGAAGTCATAACATTTATTTACCCACTGAAGCTTGTTAGAAAGGTACATTCCCCTGCCACCTTCCCCAGACAAACACTCCCTGTACAGCTTACTGATGTCATGAGGAATTTATATCCTTTGGAAGTTCTAGCTGGAGGGTAATAACAAGGACATGGTCAATACACAGTTACTAGATTCGTCACTTCTGCCCGAAGGGTCACCTTACCACAAAGGTAAGGTTACAGTATGTCAATACCTCTAGGCAATTGCTCATGCACACACACTCCCTCCTCCTCCTCCTCCTCCTCCTGTAAGGGTTATGGCCCTCTTTTTGGAGCTTTGCGTAGTGTACTCACGGGCAATCAGAGCGTCAGTTCCTTTACACCAAGCCCACACCACAGTAAGCCTCGGGTGTACTGGCTGTCATGACACCGTGCAAAATGAAATCCCACATGACTGCACCGTCCAATACAAGCACAGAACCCCTGACACCACTTCCTCCCGTCAGCACCCAGACAGACAAAACCAGAAAAGCCAAACACGTTACACAAGGCACAGAGTACTTTTAACTATGGAAAGAGAAGTATCAGCCAATTATTCCAGTCTGCCAAGGAACTATTTATGTCACAACTGACCTCTGCCCATTCCTGATATCCATATCCATTTTCACTGTAGCCCACGGTGACTATATTCTACAAAGGGTTTTTTTTTTTAATTTGTGGAGGCTGTTGTAATGTTTTTTGATATCTTTTTGAAATATCACTTTTTAATTACTTCTTCAGATGAAAAAAACCAAAACCCCACAACATTACAAAGGGTGAGATTTCAATGTAAGAAAGATACAATTTAGGCCAATTTCTGCACCTAATAAAACATACATTCGCTAGGTTCCAGAACTCGCCTACAACAGTATCAGAGACCAACTGGTAGTGTAAGGCATTATCTACAGATACAAACCACAAAACTCATACAAAGTTTACTTTCCCAGCATAAAACTGCATGCTCTACTGCCCCTACAGCACAGACCAAAGCTAAAACAAACACAAAACTTTGTATTTGACTTTAGTCAAGGACAAGAAGAGCATGCTTCAAGATCAACTGAGAAGGCAAACCCTGTAGGCTGGTTGCCATCAAAAGGTGTAACCTCAGCTTCCCCTCCTTGCACTCCACCTGACCTTGTAACAGCAGAGGACTTCCACAAACGCAAAGCAACATATACCAGGAAAGTTATGTTGGTTAGAAGAAAACAAACAACAACAAAAAAAAGGGACAAAAAAAACCCCACATCAACAACATGGGAAAAGTCGTTCTTTCAGCGATGTCTGGTAAGTTCTCTTCTCTGCTCCACTGCTAGGACACGCACACACAAACAGAGATAGGAATTAGAGGTAACCGCACAAATCTCATTGGCCAAGGGAGGCTGCTTTTTCGTAGGGAAGCTAGCTAAAATGGACCAAAACTACATCCCATGGCTGCAACTCTTAAATCATACAGAGAAAGCACACAGGCCCCTTCCTCCAACCCAGTCTCTAGTCCCCATGCTCCTTTTTCCCACTGCTCCTTCAGTTGTGCCAGTGCAGTTACCACCTTTGATGACATACCAGTAAGCATGGTCAAACCCCAAAAGCGAGGCATCATGGAAACAAAGCTGTACTCTCACTTGGACATTTGAACGTCAAGCACCCTCTTCACCCAGGCACATTGCTACTTAAAGCTGCAACCTCCAACGTACAAACTCACAAGAGTTAATCTAGAAAGTAGTTCAAAAGGAGTCCTCCACGGCGGAAACTCTGATCTGCAAAAGCAAATAAATACAGAGCATGACTTCCAGGAGGATCCTCCTGCCTGGGACCTGATTTGTGACACTGGCATGACTCTATACTTCTGCCTCACAGTTTACAAAAAAGTACAAAGTTGGGATAATTGCACTTACTCTGCATCTCCACTCCAAACATATCACTTAATAGATTCAAATGGAAGATAAAAATACCACCATTCAAACAAGCAAAATGGACTTCCAAACAGCCCTTTTTTTTTTTTTATTACTTGAACCTTAACACTCCTTTGTTGTTCACTTATTGAGAAATATGCTCACTCTGAAACTGAAACACACAATTGTGCCATTCCTTTACTCAGTATAACATGAATTTACATATTTAACATTTAGTAGAAGTTGCAGCACTCTGGCAAAGTGTCACAACTAACCATTCTGCCTCCTACAAGTACCGGTCATGAGCTACCTTGTATTTTCCACTGATAGAGGGAGCAATAGACATATATAGCTCTTTAATCCAAATTACATTAAAAGACACAGACACTTAGCTGCTGCTGAATCTCTCTTTCCTAAGGTTTTAAAGAGACTTTGCTTAAGCTCAGTAGAATGCAGCTTAACAGAGGCAGCTACTTCAGTGGTGTCAAGTAGCAGTACACAGGCAGATCTGTTTAACAGGATTTTTCAGAGTTGCAGATGTTTTTCATGCTAAGATTCTCCATCTGGACAAGGCACAGATTTAGATGTAGATTCTTTAATACTATGTTTAAGACACTGAGTCTTACAAAGTTCTTCCTCTGGTTCAAGCTGCACTTAAAATCAGCTAAACTGCTTTTTCACCGAAGTTTTTCTCCTATGCTTTTCACACTTACCTTAAACAAGAACATAATCATAGAATCACAGAATTATAGAATGGAATCATTCTTATGCTGGGGGCCCCAGAGCTGAGCTTAGTACTCCAGGTAGTATCTCACATGATTGGAGTAAAGGGGAGAATCACTACCCTCAACCTGCTGGCCACACTTCTGATGCAGCCCAGCACATCAGGCTTTCTGGGCTGCAAGTGCACATGTTACTACTAACTTCAGTTACATTGAGCTTCTCATGGATCAACACCTCCAAGTCCTCCTCAGAGCTCCTCTGAATCTGCTCTCCGCCCAATCTGTACCTGTGCCTGGGATTGCCCCAATCCAGGTGTAGGACCCTGCATTTCATGTTGTTGAACTTCATGAGGTTTGCACTGCCCCACTTCTCAAGCACCTCAAGGTCCCTGTGGATCCCATCTCTTCCCTCCATCAATCATAGAATCACAGAATAGTTAGGGGTGGAAAGGACCTTAAGATCATCTAGTTGCAACCCCCCTGCCACGGGCAGGGACACCTCCCACTAAACCATGTCACCCAAGGCTCTGTCCAACCTGGCCTTGAACACCGTCAGCAATGGAGCATTCGAAACTTCCCTGGGCAACCGCACCACAGAGCTTGGTGTCAAGTGCAAACTTGCTGAGGGCACATCAGTCCCACTGTCCATGTCACCAACAAAGATGTTGTACTAGTCCCAGTACTGACCCTTGATGAACACCTCTTACCACTGGTCTCCACTTGAACATTGAGCTGTTGACCACAACTCTCCAAGTGCGACCATCCAGCTAATTCCCTATGCAGTGAGTGGCTCACCCATCAAATCCATGCCTCTCCAGTTTAGAGACAAGGACACCATGTGGGACAGTGTCAAATGCTTTGCACAACTCCTAGTAGATAACATCAGTTGCTCCTCCCTTATCTACCAATGCCATCACCCCATCTTAGAAAGCCACCAGATTTCTTTTAGGCAGAAGAGCAAATTTTCAGCACTCCCACAAAAATTCTCACATTTCGGACCATCTAAGCAGACACCTGACTGCCTATGGTACAAGGCTCTTAGACATGTCCAGGCCTTAACCAGAACACATATCAACAGCAGTGCACGTTCACCCATGAAAGCTGATTCTCAGGTCTTCAGTTGAATGATTTTGCTCTCTTTTCAAATGAGAGCAGTGATCCACCATTTCTGCTCTCTAAAGGGTAATACTGTTTCTATTAATCCAGAAAAAACAGTATGTGCAAAAATCACTGCCCACCAGATGGATGTAGTCTCTAGGGCTGTATTTCTATCAGCAACTATGACCTCTTCTCCACCTTCTGTGCTGGCACTACACAGGAAGATAAAGCCTTATTACTCATTTGAAACTTTCCTTTTGGTGAGGTAAGCTTAGGAAAGTGACTTAAACTCATGAGGTTTAGAAGTTCTTCCAAGCATACTAACACCAAAAGGCCAACAAAGGAAAAACACACATTTGCAGAATCAAACATGCTTCCACAAAGTCATGATTCTCACATAGGTTTACTGGAATTACAAGAAGCAATATATACCCTTAAGTTTCCATATGAAGTAGAACTGTCTTGCCATATAGCGGCTGGCAAGCTTTTAGCTACAACTACTGGCGCACCCATAAGGACAGTAACATCCACTGCTCAAAGTAAAGGCTTCATCAAAAGATACTAGATGCTGCTTTCCAAAACAGAACAGCAGTAGTTAAGTGTACAAGAAAAAAAAAAAACAAACAAAAAAACCTGAAGAATAAAAGCTGACTCTTCCTTTTTGTTTTAGTCCTTTTCTATCTGTATAGAAAACAAATACGACTTTACCCCAACCTCCACAAGGAAAAAAAAACCCAACACACAAGAACAACAAAACACAGAACCACAGAAATGAGGAGAAGTAGAGGCAAACAAACAGTAGAGGCAGACAAACAATTTCACAAACTCACTTCATAGGTACTTATGCCTCACAGAAGTTTATCTGTCATCTCTGCCTCCCTAAGAGGCATCTGGTGCTTTTCCCATATTCCCTGTATTTTCTATCCCTCACTCTGAGGAGGAAGAGCATACTGATTAACTGAAGTTAACATCAAATAAGAAAGTTTAAGTGGAACACACCACATACACTTCCTTTCCCCCTGCAGGAAAGCAATAAAGCCTTAAGCCACACTGCTTGTCTTATCTACCCATCTTTCAAATTCAGTCACTACCAAAGGGCTCAAATGGATGAATGAAACAAGTTCCAGGAAGCCAAATAAGAAATGTAAAAATGCGAACAATAAAAATGTGAACAATAAAAATGAGCCATCTAAGAATAATACAGGTAACATAAAATTGGAATACACATCTTTACCTTAATAGATGGTCACAAGGAAAAATAACTCTCAAGAGGTACACCCATGGGTAAACCAAAGGTTTATTTGAAATAAAGAACCTCAGAACCTTGGAAGCAGAAACAGCAATCTAATTTTATTTAATAAAGAAGAAATTATTAATTGTGCTTAGTTTGCCCACAGTGTTGTTCTCATCTGTGCTACTGGCATAGCTTGGTTCTCATCTCAGATGTGCTCCAACAGTAGGAGAGGCCAAAACAGGAAAAGGAAAACCAGATGAGCTATGTGCCGAAGCACAAGCCTTCAGAATAAGCCAACAAAATTAGTTCAAATTTTATGTTCTTCAGCTAAGCGAGATGTACTCCTCCAAGAGACAAAACCATACATACCAGATTAAGAAGTTTTAAAAACAAACATCTTCAATGTGAGGAAGTGCTCTCAGTTCCCCTTCCCAACGCCATATTCCCAAACTAATTTTTTTACTTTTTAAGGTGAAAAAATGCATCATAGCGGCTTGCTTTCAGCTTCTCAAAGTTTCTGGAGGAGAAACTTCTTCCAGGCTGGAATTACCAAACCAAACTGGAGAAAAGTCCACAGCGCTCAATGTAAACAAGGAAGAACAAGCCAGTGCTGCACAGTTCCATAATTTATTCTGAAGTACATTACTATATTAAGCTGCTGGTGGAAAGAAGCACATCACTAGCAAGTTCTTTGATAGTAAGTGCTGCAGCTGCTGCAGCAGTAGGTGAAAAGCTTGAGTACATAAACAGAGTACTAACCAGTACTAAACAGCTTTTGAGCTAAAGACCATTCAGGTTTCATTTTGAAATCGGCTCCGAAGATAAACTGTCCAGGCTGATAAAGCCAGCCTATACAGTGTTTGGCCCTGCTTGGCAGTTCAGGAGAGTACAGCAGGCATCATCAGACTTTCATAACCTAAATTTTCCTTAATAGGCTAGTTTAGAGCTGAGGCACAGATTAGCTGAATTGACCAAGCTGTCCTTAATATAAGCCTTAGAGTTAACCACAGCAATGGCACCAAATCACTTTCAGATCTGTGTATAATCCTTAGTCTGTCTGACTGTGCCCAAACAATGCATCTTTTTAGCATGTAGATACTTCTTGATCATGATCCTTTCTGTCTGGCTACAACCCTTGCGTGTACAAAGGCCAAGGGTGGGTTTGGTTTGTCTGGTTGGTTTGTTTTGTTTTTTAATGGATATGGAATCCCCAAGTAACCAATTAAGCTGGCTTTAAGACTTTGAAAAACCAGGGCAGCACAGAGTGAACTTAATGGGAAGCAGATCTGGCCCACTATTTTAAGTAGTCTTTAGACAGTGGGGAGCGGGGGAGGGGGAGAGAGAAGGCTTAAAGTTTTGCTTGAAGACTCTGCAGTGACTGAGAGTGCTATTTTGTGCTCAAAGTTAAGCACATCTGTCCTAGATTCAGAACCTGTTCCAAAAGAATACTAGTACAAGTACTTTTATTAGGTGAATTCAGTGTCATGTAGTGGTTTAATTGCTGACAGAGTATCAAGATCTGAACTGACAACTGAGCACACCACAGGGGGGCACTTTCACCTGATCAGGTAGCATCAAGGAAAACTGCTTCCTAGTAGAGGATGACCATATATTAACACCTGGGAAGCAACACTGCACAGGAAAATCACAAGTTTAATAACCATTTATTTTCCCAGATGAGCATAGCCAAAACACTGTCTCATTAATACAACCTCCTTGGGCTTAGGTTTCCAATTCCTGTCGATTTGGTTGGTTTGTTTGGGGTTTGTTACTTTCTGAACACAATGCCACTGGACTACCACAGCTGCATTAGCCAAGGAAAAAAAACAAACCAAAGACTTACTTAGACTTCTTACCACTTCCTTGCCATGCCTACTGCAAAGCCTCAGCTGCAAGACAGTGAGGCATAAATCAGCAGTAAAAACACAGATAAACATTGTATCTGGCACTTTCTTGAGCTGCAAGAAATGTAAGAAAACCCACGAATATTATTCATCAGGGACTACAGCAGGGGCAGCTACCTGCTACCTTAACCTTGGACTTTAGAACTGTGCTGCTTGATGGCCAATGCCCTGTTAAGCCAGAAGTAACTTCAGAGTTTAGCTTAACGTATCCTTCTTCAAAGGTTTAGGGATGAAGAAGTACTCACAAGGCCCCGCAAAGAAAAATTCTATGCTAAAAGCTATGCTCATATAGTACTAAGCATGTCCACTTAAATCAGGAAGCTGAGTTTCCACCTGCCACGTTCCACATAAACAGCATGATTTAGATGCATGCTGCTCTTAAGAACAAAACTAATAGGCACATTCCCCAATTTTGGCCTCCTGACATCACAACCACTGCAAACACTTTAAGGAAACTAAGCTATGGGACTTAAAATCAACTATCTCATGCACAAAGTGCTGAAAACACATCTTGCGTATTAGTAAAAAGATTGTGGTGAACCTGTAGGCAAAGGCAGTCTACAGCGGTCTAGGCAACTTGTTACAGAAGCAGTGACCTTCCCCAAGATCGAGCCACCATCTGCCCCCCTCTCCTGAGCTCTGGAATCTCATCAGGAAAGTACGAGAACTTGCTCCATTACCAATTCTGGTCTGTTTGAGACTTCAGAGAATCAAGTGCAAGTCTCCGCAAAGAGCATGAGAACATTCCAGCTCATCTGCAGGAAATTCTTTCAGCTTCTTGCTCAAACAAAGCTGCCTCCTCAAATAAAGCCTCTTTCAGATGCTCTTATGCCAACCTTTATATTTGTTTGCATGCCAGCTTATTCCCCTCTAACAAAGCACTGACACTTAACAGCAAATTCAGTGAAGAATATTCTTCCCTATTGCTCACACTGGGCAGCTAGGCAACAACCAAGTTGTCAAATACCTGTTTTACCTGAATTCCAACTACTTGCTTCCCAAGAGCAGGAAGAGTTTGTTAATAGCTTGTTCTCACTTGTACTACTCCTTTTATCAGAAACAAAATTCAGCCCCACAGAAATCATTGTATAATTTTGCAGTGATTCACTCCAACATAGGATGAGATTCAAGCATTTCACATCCTCTTCACAATGTGCCTCCACACTGTAACCTTAGGAAGTAGCAAGTTTCATAGCACACTGAAATACAGACTAGTATATAACCCCATTCTCTAACCAAAGAAAAGAATAAACTGGGTTTTATTATGTCCTCCAACAGCAGCTTCTGCAACTGCCAAATACAGAACACGAGGATTCAAACAAGCTACACAGCATACCAAGTCCTACAGATAAATCTGTCAGCTGCCCTGTTGTATGAAACACCACCTGACCTCAGAAATGAGGCACTGGTTACATGCATTTCTAAAACTAATCACAACAAGGTTTAAAAAGCAGAACAGGCAAATAAACAAAGCCACTAAAAAAACCTCAACTGTTTTCCATTTGTATGATTCATAAGTTTAATTCACTGAATATTAGTTGGAGGGATGCCTTACAGACCTTTCTGAAGAAGTTGCTGATTGTACTCAATGCTAAAATTGCGCATTTTAGACAGCACAGTCAGAAATCAAGCCAATATTCCCACATGTGCATGCTGGCAGTGTGATCTGCTGTGTTTAAGATCAGCCTCCAGTTAAAGATGCCTCAGTTTGGCAGTGCCCTTTTTGAACGCTGATCTAGGAGCTCCCTTACTATCACCGGCTTTCTGAGAGGTGCTGTCAGTGAATTCTGCTATTGTGTTTTTCTGGACTGAGAAGATACCGAGAAAACCTGAAAGACCAGGTGACTAATTTTAAGTGATTTGTGTTAAGGCTGTTTAGAGAACAGCCTGGTTTTGTTGACAAAACACCAGGGAAATTTTACACTCCACTCTATAATGGACCTTATATCAACAACAGCTCGCCCGATTCTGCTTCCTAGACACAAAAACTTCTACTGTGGAAGACCCGAAGCACCCGGGCCCTCGAAGGAGGCACCGCACAAACCCTCTCCGGCCACCCGGACCGCAACGCTTCCCTCTACCGTCCAGCATAACACGGAGGCGCAGCTGCGCCCAAATTTCAGCCGGGCAGCGGTGCTCACCACGGTGCTGCCCGCACTCCTGCCCGGCCCGCTCCGCTTCCCCTGCCCAATCCTCTTGCCCTGCCCGCTCTCCTTGCTCTGCCTGCCTGCACCCTTGCCCGGCCCTATCCTGCCCTGCGCGCTCCCCGTGCCCGGCCTGCTCCCCTACCCAGTCTTCCTGCCCGGCCCGCATCCTTGCCCGCCCAGCTGCCCCTGCCCAGCCTAATGCCCATGTCCCAAACCCCTGCCCTGCCTTCACTCCTGCCCTGCTCTGCCCCCGTCCCGTGCTCGGCCACCTCCCCCTGCCCAATCCTCCTGCCCTGCCCGCTCCCTCTGCCCAGTCCTCCTGCCCTGCCCGCACCCTTGCCCGGCCAGCTGCCCTTGCCCGACCCGCTGCCCCCGTCCACATGCCCTGCCCTGCCCTCACTCTTGCCCTGCTCTCCGGAGAGGCGCGGAGGTCGCGCCTCCCGCCCGCCTGGCCGCGACGCACCGGAGCGGCAGCGCGGCACACTCGCACGGAGCAGCGGAGGAGCGCGGCGGTGACGCGAAGCCGGGATTAAAAAAAAAAAAGAAGAATTTAAAAAAGAGAAGTGAAAGAAAATAAAATGATAAACGAAGGCGGCGGCAGCGGTGCGGGAAGCGGGACAACTTTCTCCAATTCCCGCCGGCGGCCTGGCCTGCCCCCGAAAGAAAAGGCTGCCCGGCTGCGCCCGCCTGTACCCGGCTGCGCCCGGCTGTACCCGGCTGCGCCCGGCTGTACCCGGCTGGCCCTTGCAGGGTAGCGGCGCGGGGCAGGTGGGCGATCGCGATGCCGGCGGAGCGCGGTCCCCGCCTGCGTCTCCCCCCACCGCCGCGCCGCCGGAGGACCACCGGCCGCTGCCCGCGCCCCGGGAGCCCTCCCTCCGTCTCCCGCCGGTTACCTCCTCACCACCGCCGCCGCTCTCCTCTGTGCCGTTCCCTACGCTCGCCATGTTCCCGCTCCGCTGTCCGCCGCGCTGGATGACTGCGGCCGCCGCGCCCCGTCCGACTTCCCACCGCACGGCGCTGGACCCGCCCCCCGCGCTTCCCTGCCGCCCCCGCTAGGCTCGGCTCCGCTCTCCTCGGCCCGGCCCGGCCCGGCCCGGCCCCGCCGCCCCCCGCCCCGTTCGTGCGGGGCCGGGGCCGCGCCCGCCGCCTCCCTCCCGCCACCCCCCTCCGGCCGCCCCCGTCATTTGCATCAGAGGCCCCGCCCCACCAGTCGCGACCTGTCGCGCGCGGTTCCCCGGTCGTTGCTTGTCCACTACCCCGCGCCCCGGCGGCCGCCTCACGGCCCCGGTGGCTGAGGGGTGCCGCTAGCACCGGCCGGGCCCGCTGGACCGGTCGGAGGGTGAGGCTGGCCGGGGCGGCCTTCGGGGCAAGCGGAGCATCGTCCCAAACTCATGTCGAGGCCTCCTCACAAGGTGAGGCCGTGGCCCGCGTCCAGACGCACGGGCGCTTGCGGCCCGCCGCTTCCAACGTGCCGCGCTGGCCGAAGCGCAGCGGGGCTCCCTTCGGCTGGTCGCCGCGGCCCCTCGGCTCCCGGCACGGTGCCCTGCACAGCTGAACCGGTACTGCCGGTTGGTGTCGTGTCCTGTGCTGTGCGCTACCAACAGGCCTCCTCGTTGGCTTGTGGCAGAGCCCAGCCAGCTGCTGCAGAGGAAGGAAAGCGCAGGCTGTGCTGCTGTGTTTGTCCTGGAGCTTGTCTGAAGGGGCCGTAGGCTTGTATTCCCAATGACTTCAGTGTTGTCAGTCTGCTGCAGGCATTCACTATCCAAAGTCCAGCAGAAGTTTGCACCCACGGTCGTTCAGCGCCCTGTGGAAGAGCTGCTTCATCTCCATGCTGACTACCACTTGAGAAGAAAGTTTGCAAAGCAGCCAGGTCTCTAAAAGAAACCATTAAATTCCACCCTTCCTTATTCTATTGTTAGTTCACGCTATCATCATGCTAAAAATTGGCCATTTCTCCCTACCTGTGTTCTGCTATCTGAGGTCCATTTCCACTAAGAAGTAGGTTGTGTGACACTCATCTCCACTTCCAACAGCTTACTTCTCTGTCATAGCCTCTGTTTAAAAATACATACAGCTTTGATATACTACCTTTGGTTACAACATGAGATTAAAAGAGAACTGAATGGATCCAACTAACCAGGAGGTACATAGAGTCTTAGGAGTTTTTGCAAGAGTTGAGATTATAGCCTAGAGATAAGGAAGGTCCTTCAGTCCCCTAAACAGAGGCAGAAGTACAGGCTTTCAGAACAGGCTACCAACTCAAGTGTCCTCATTAGTTTTATGTAGACTGTTCTCTTGTATCTATACTGCTGCTTCTACCCACTTAAGCTAAGTAAAACGGGGAGGGGAATCCAATTTGAATACGTTCATCTGTCCTGCAAGATTGCACTCTTCTCAGTTGTCACAGACACACTGTTCTCCCATACTCCTACTGCAGTTAAGTATGTTTCTTCACTGGCAACTTGTTGGGAGATACTACAGTGATATTAATATACTTATTTCAGAACTGATCTGAAGCACATGAAATGTGTAGTGCAAATGCAGTAGATGGACCCAAATGCTTTGTATTTGACTCACAGCACAGTCATGTCTGCCTACACAGCTCCTCCTGAAACCTACGTTACCATTACATCAGAATTTGATCCTGTTCACGAAAGTCATACAAGTTACCATCTTCTATTGAAGACATGACTCCCTGTTTATTTTTCAGCTCCAAAGCAATCCCTTTGAGATGCCCTTTTACTTAGAGCAGCAGATTGTCTCCATTCCAACCACTATTATTCTGTAACAGAATACTGTGGGGTACATAGTATATGAGTAGGATAGCTAACACATAAGGTCTCCCAGGTTCTTGATACACCATCCTTAAAGATGTGAAACAGCTGTGGCTCTGTGGGAACCACCAACCTAAGCAGTTATGCACTGCCAGTTCCAGCTACAGAGAATAAAAAAAAAGTTTAGCCTGATCCCTTATGTTCCTGTAGAAACTGTTAATGGATCTCCAAGGCTTTTAGAGTTAAGCTGGGGAGATCACACCAATGTGGAGTTTGTAGTCACGAGTAGTTACTCTGTGCATGGGAGGCATAACTGCATGAGTCAGAGGATCAGTAAATATACTAGGCAAGTTCAATACCACTTTGTTATGACTAGCTCTTGATACCTTTCATTCGTATTGTTGTATTCGTTCCTCCCTGCCAAGTGCTTTAGTCCTTTATACTCGTTTGGGCGTATTCAAGGCAGTGACTTTGGTCAGAACCAAGACGCATGCTAAAATAATCATGGTGGAGATAACTATGTCATATCCTTCCTGACCCAGGTAGCTAAGGTATTAAAATTGCTACTGAATGGCAGAGCCATTACCTAATTTTGCTTGGTCTTTGATGGGCTGCCACAGGGCATGTTCCCATTTAGGTAATTATAATAACAGTCAAAAGGGCATCTCAGAGCTACTCCACCCTAAATCCCCACACTGGATTTAATCAGTTTAATCATTCTTCCCCTTCTCCCTTGAAGTTTAAGTGTTACAGAAAATCCTTGCAAATTGATCCTCCTCTTCAGTTTTTCATTTGTAAAAAACTACACAAAACAAAGCCCAGGAATTCTGAAGGAACATATACAAGAATTAATAGGTCTTAATCCTCTGAAAGGAACCCTGTTGCAGTTCCAGCCAGCTCTAGTTTCTATCTATTTGAAT
Source organism: Brotogeris chrysoptera (assembly GCA_030323915.1). Taxonomy (NCBI): domain Eukaryota; kingdom Metazoa; phylum Chordata; class Aves; order Psittaciformes; family Psittacidae; genus Brotogeris; species Brotogeris chrysoptera. Next base: position 15,899 of record JARCZZ010034366.1, read on the forward strand.
GTAAGTACCTCTGCAGCAAGAATTAAGAAGATTATGAACTGACTGCTAATCTTTCAGAGAGTATTCAAAAAGCATTCCCGTGGATGTGTTGAAAAGATTTTGCTGAGATCTGACAGAGGAGGCAAGACCTTGAGAGTCCATTCCCCTCTGGCTAGCATGGCTACCTAGAATTCCAGTCCAAGAAAAGCCTGCCTACATTTTCCCCTATCTTCAGGGCTACCTCCTGCATACTGCTGTGTTAACACTACCTGGACATTTGATAGCTCTGCTAGTCTTTCTTTCTGTAGTATAGCTATTCACTTGGAATTTGCCTCTTAAGAATTCATGGGACAATAAAGAAAAAGAACTATCTTTTTCTGAGCTTCTGTGAGCAAATACAGATCCCACGAGGCTGAAAAGTCTTATTCTGCCCCTCATGATCAGATACTGTAAAAGAATAAAATCAACTCCTGTATAAATACTTGGTACCAACCTAGTTTTCTTGAGGACTAGAAAATAGCCCTTGAGAACAGGCTGTAAATGAAGCCTAGGAAGTTGCCTTAGCACTCCTGCAGCTACATTCCAGTAAGGTTACACAGTCTCAGACTCACAGAGACAGAAGAAACGTAGATAACAATCAATAAACACTTAGCAGCTTCGCCGATGGAGGTAGGGCAAGTGCGCAAAGGCAGAAACCAAGTCTCACCTATTTCCAGAAGTACTGTTTCATAAACTACCTGTTTGAACAATGAGTGCTCAGAGCAGTACAAACTGCATGTGACTCTACCCATTTAAATACGCTGTGAAATATTTGATGAGTTAGAAGCCAGCTAAGAAAAAAAAATCAAAAAATCAAAAACCCCCAACCCTGCAATGAAAGCAAGATGTAACACGAGAAAAGCCAGTGAGGGTGTAGTCCTGGCGGATTATAACAGCTATTCCGTAACCTCTAGACAATTTTTTTTCAGTCAGCACTAATTTTGCCAATCAAGATGAAGCAATGCATTTTCTTAACAGGGACCAGTATCAAAATATTGTTTCTTGCCACAAGCTGAGTTAGTTCACTTGTTCACAAACAGTATTTCAGAGATTACTGTAACAAAAGCAGTAACCCTTTTAGAGTTAAAACACATGGGGGTGCATTGATGCATACATGTAGTATGCAGAAGCCAAGAATGATTAGGAGATTATTTTCTTGTCAAGTGCCCCTTCCTGCACACAAACAAGGTCCTTTGCCACTACCCAGCCCCACACGAAGTGTCAGGTTTTACCTTTAGTCTCTGGCAGCGATATTAGCTCTCGCTCCCAGCACCTGTGTTCCCACACCCAGTGAGGAAAGTTTGGCAAGCCCACCTGATCAAGTAAATGCAACATTTAAAGTTACTAAAAAACGGAGAGTCAGTGTCCTCGAAATATATTCTCTGGCCTCAGGCCCCAGCAAAAGGGCATAAGGAACTGAACTAAGCACACTCAAGGTATGCTTTTTATGGAAGACATAAAAGAAAGCAGCCATTCCAAGACACCTCTTGGCATGCACAGAGGCAGTAGTATGGCACAGAGTACTTGCATACTGCAGAGATTAAAAATACATCAAGTAAAGCTTAAAGTACTGGGCTGTTACAGTTAGGAATTGCTGCTTTCTACCCTCAGTAAGCTCCTTCATCGAAATCCTGTTTGTTAGACCTCTCAAGAACTTTATTAGGAAGAGAAGAATGCAGGCGTTATTTCTTTGACAAATATATTGATGCAGTATTTTTAATGAAGTATTTAGACTTTCACCTTCATTAGACACTTTTAGAATGCCACAGTGGTTTCAGACTCCTAGTGTTTTCACATTAAAAGCATTAGCCATCATGAAGTGAAGCCACTATTTCTTTCAGTCAGCCACATTCCCCTTCACTCACCATACCAGCATGTGGCAGATACTGTAGTGATGAAAATAAATGCAGAACTACCAGAGACAGTACCCTACAGACTAGAAGAGTGGCAATCAGGCAGTTATCAGACACTTCAGCATAAACAGGATCTTGAACAATATCTGCAAGAAAGCTTCCACTACTTAGGGAAGTCTCACCTTATCTCAAAGCCAGGGAAAGGACAAAAATGAACTTTGGACAATATGGTGGTTTACCTTAGTTACCATGTGACTTGCCTCTGTGTACCTAAGACAGGTTGTATGAGTAACCCTTGGTAAAAACATAATGCAGTTAATGCACCTTGCTTTCAGTCAGTCTCTAGTGCTTTTACCAGCGTATCTCCACAGACATTATTTGCATACTGGTTTTCTACAGGTAGCATGTCTAACTTATGGGTTATATATGGCTTATTTTGTGCATCCCCTTATCAGTTTCTAAGGGAGACTCCTAAAAGATGTCACTCAGAAAGGCTAGTTAATTTTTTTAACTCTACAAACAGGCACAACACCCAGCGCTTGAATACCATATTTTTCCTGCTTGTCGTGGTTTAAGACCCCCACCCACGCAGTTTTCTCACTCACTCACTCCCCAAAAAAAGCCAGGTGGAGTCAAACTGGTTTCAGGCTGACACTATTTAAACTGGAGGTATCCACAGCCACTGCACAACTTTTCACAATGGTATGATACAGTAAGTCATGGAATACCTCAGGTTTGAAGTGACCTCAGGAGGTAACCTGATCCAGCCACTGCTGAAAGTGCAGCCAGGTCAAGGTCAGAGCAGGTTGCTTGCATTGCATTATCCATATGCCTTAACACAGAGCACTGGATACACCACATAAAGGCAGACCTTCAAGCAAAACATCAACACACTGAGTTAGTCTCAAGAGGATGGTTGATACATCAGGAAATTGGTAAGCTCTGAAGAGTAAAGAACAGCAATAAACAAAAAAAAACCCAAACCAAACCAACCCAAACAACCAAACAAAAGCCTCAGCAACAGAAAACCACAGCATTTATTATCTCTTAGGAGGTTTAAAAGTCACCACATTTTCTGTGAGGCTAGACAACAAAGCAAAGGACCTACTGATACTTCACTACATTTGAAAGCCCAGGTAGGCCTTCTATCACCTAACCCCTTCTCCTGGTGGTGTTACAGACCAGCATTATTTTCTCAACATGCATATCCCACAATACTCTCTGACCATTTCACTTCATTTCATTCTCTTTTTTCCAACTCCAGGGGGAAAAAGAAAGAAAGAAAAAGTTTACTTTGTTTTTATAGTTTGCTTTTTGGTTTGGTTTGGATTATTTAATCTCCTCCTCTGCAATTTTCTCCAGCCAAGAGCACACCCTAGCAGGTACTCAAGTGGCCCCACCTATAACCCACAGGCCAAAATGATTAACCCTTTTCCTGTCCTACTGCAGATGGTGCATTTATTTATCTTGGTATGCTATGTCTTACCCTTTGTGGTTTTCTTCCCTTCTCTCTTCTTTAAAGCTAAGCAGTTTCCTGCTATTTCAGCAAGACATTCTATGTACTTCTCCAGGTCTTTTCTCTGAGCTTCTTCCTGTTTATCATTGCATTTCATCTTATTTCTTTTCATTGGAAGTATTTTGATGTTGCTTCTCCCAGCCTCTTGTCAAACTGCACGTTTCAGAGAATTATAGAGTAATAAGTAAATAGGTCAGAAATTACCTCAGCAACTGTTATCATCCAACCTCCATTATTTTTTTTTGTATAAAAAGCAACAGTAAATGAGGGTATTTGTTCAGACAATAGAATATATTAACATGTTATCACTCTCCCTGATACTAGCACAATGCTTGATGTTTGAATGGGATATTGTGGATATCTGATCACCTCTTCTTGCAGAATGTCTTGCTAAATAAACCCTCAGGGATGTTGGTGCATTGCTGCCATTTAATAGGCTTAATTTTTAATTGGCTTATTTTTTCCCTTTGAAACCTTTGGTCCTATTAACAGTCTAAACTATATTTTGTCATGGGTACTTTTATTAGCTTCAAGAAATGGAGCAGTTTACCAGTAAACCCTCTAGTAACTAGAGCCAATGGCACATTTGAAATCACACTATTTATGTAGCTGAGTAATTTCCACGTGCTTTTTCTGCACATACTGGTACTTCTGGTACTATTTGTAGCAGAAAAGGCAAAAGAACTTTACCTTACAGATATTTTCTTTGCCTTACTAACAAAAGTTTTCAAAGCTATGTTTGCCAGAAAATGTGTTACATCTTTTGTCTATTCATTCTGTTATTCTTTCATTGCTCTGAAAACAACATGTTCTGGATTGAACCATCTGAACAGATGGTTGTTATGTGTTCAATTCATCAGAGAATGAAAATGCCTGAATGCAACCCCTCCCTCCTCCCTCCTCTCCCCCCCAAAAAGTCCCCCAAACCAAACCCAAAATGTCACATATACATAATAATGTTCTTGTTCCCACAAGGAAACAGGAGTTGAATCTCTGAGACAGGATCCTATGAGTTAATGATAGGACAACAATTCATAATTGTTAAATTGCATCCAAAGGGCTTTCCTGTCACACTGTAGGAAAATACATATTTGTTTACTTACTTGCATTTTTACTCCTCTTAAATGATAAAACATCCACATTAAAGGTACTTTTTCTAAAAAATACAAACCTGTAAAACAGACACGTGTGCTTTCTTCCTCTCACCATGTAGGCTGCCATGTCCGGAAGCTCTGACTTGAATGGCTGATCTGCGTCCCTCTGTTCAGGGAAGAGATTTTGCTGCAGATTGGGTAGGGACTGTCTATATCCTTTATAGCTAAATGTGTACATTTAGCTGAGAAGTGGCTGAGATACCTCATTTGGGGATATAAACCTTGTTCAGTATATCATGGCATTTGGCCAGTATATTAGTAAGAGCTTTTGAAACTTGAATATAGAATCATAGAATCATAGAATAGTTAGGGTTGGAAAGGACCTTAAGATCATCTAGTTCCAACCCCCCTGCCATGGGCAGGGACACCTCCCACTAAACCATGTCACCCAAGGCCCTGTCCAACCTGGACTTGAACACTATCGGGGATGGAGCATTCACAACTTTCCTGGGCAACCCATTCCAGTGCCTAATTAATCCATTATTTCCAAAATGTTCACATAGATCTTTGAATCTGTAGAAGTGTAGACTGTGTATTGGGTTTGTATGGAAAGTTTTGGTAGCAGGGGGGCTACACGGGTGGCTTCTGTGAGAAGATGCCAGAAGCTGCCCCTGTGTCCAACCAAATATAACTCTTCTGGCTTAATAATTCTATATTAGCTAATGGAGAGAATGATTTATGTTAAGAATAATGTGAGATGTTGTACTTTCCTTGTAATATTTTATTAGAGTGAACATTATTCATTACTAAGTGCAAGTACTGTAGGTTTCAAATACTGTTTCAAGAGTTTACTTTGAACTTTATCTATATTGATGATTTAATTAGTTCATTCAAGACACTTGTTATTTATGAAGTCCGAAAAATGCAAGACTTAAATAATCAACTTCTTTAAAATGCTTTTATTTATCAGTTAAAATTTCATAAATAGCTATAGATCACAGACAGTAACAATAAACCCAAGCTTGCCTTGTACACACTTTACACTGGTTGTAGCTGATCTAGCTCTTAATCAAAACCCCAGCAGGCATGTTAGAATGATGCTGGACCCAAGCTAGTATATGTTTCCATGCCAGATTGGTGTACAGCAGTTTTCAAATGTTCCTTCATTAGAGTTAAAGGTACACACTCCATATCAAAATCTTCAGATGCTGCTTTGTGGCAGCTCACTTTGCCAATGATTTGGTAGACTAAGAAACAAGAACTAAGAAACAAAGATTAACTACTTCAAAAAGGGATCAGAGAATGAGTAGATTTGTGGAGGACTACGCAGAAAAAGCATCTGGTGCATTTACAGTCTTTTTGCAGCTAATTCTTTGGCTTCCTAGAGAAATGAGCTATTACATTCTGTAGCAAGCTCTCCTGCAGCTATGCTTTGTGAAAATATTTGTGTTAGCCTTATGCTGACTGCAAGGTCACAGGCAGGCCCTGACAGGGAAATCAGTGTTTTAAGGGTTTGCATCCAGAATTCTCCTGGATGGGTGGAATTCAGATGGATGCTTCTGTTTGCAATGAAGACAAATTCTCTGAAGTAATTCTGGCTTAATTAATATTCTCAGCACTGTGTGGCACAACTCCAAGACAGAACAAAATATCAAATAAAGGGTAGATATTTCCCAGTTAATCATTTCCTTTACTGGCCACATATAACCAAATGAAAATTTCTGTTAATATGCAAGCAAAATAACCAAACATGTTGAAAAGCATGTAGTGAGGGATTGCTAGATTGTGTGCAACCTATGAAGAAAATGTTTTCTGAATGCTCTGAGTCTGACTTACAGGAAGATTGTCCTGGTTTTGTCTGGGATAGAGTTCATTTTCTCCCTAGTAGCTGGTGCAGTGCTATGTTTTGGCTTTAGTCTGAGAACAATGCTGTTAACACATGGATGTGTTAATTGTTGCACAGTAGCACTTACCCTGATCAAGCACTTTTCAGTCTCATGCTCTGCCAGTGAGGAGCACAAGAAGCCCGGAGGAAGCACAGACAGGACACCTGACCCAAACTAGCCACAGCACAGTATGCCCAGTATATAAACTGGGGGAATCACCTGGAAGGCCCAGATCACTGCTTGGGTTGGGCTGGGTATCAGTCAGCAGGTAGTGAGCAATTGTATTGTCCATCACTTGTGTTTATTGGTTGTTTTTTCTTTCCCATTTTAGTTTTATATTGTCTCCTTGTTATTTTCCTAAGTAATAGTAGTATTATACTGTACTTTATTATAGTTATTAAACTGTTCTTATCTCAACCCATGGGTTTTACATTCTTTTGATTCTCCTCTTCATCCTAGCCTGGGAGTGAGTGAGTGGCTGCCTGGTACTGAGTTACTGGCTGGGTTTAAACCATGACAAAATACAAGGGGAAGCTTTCATCTGTAAAATAGGTGGGCTGAGGCACAGGTATTCTGAGAAAAAAAAAAATGACTATGGCCTTGTCCAAGTCATACCAGGATATGAGATTCTTTGGGGGTCAAGGAGTTTTGGTATTCCTATCAGTTATGCACCAAACAGGTCCTTTAAAAGAAATTTAGGGCTCATACTGTTAAAGCTTCAGCTCAGAATTTTAATATTTACAGTTTCCATACAAACAAAACTATTCTAGTTGAACAAGGAAATTTCTAAGAGTACAGAAAGAGTACAGATCCATTTGATTTTCTGTGATGCAGCAGAACATAACTAGTCAATACACAAGGTAATATTTTGCCTATTTCTAGCTTATATAGCGATTACCTAAGAATGCTTTAATTATTTTTTACTAAAGCACATACTAGACATTATTAAGAAGAAACAATTTCACTTTTTATTTCAGTTTTGCTCTCAGAAATTTTAAGAAGGTCACATTTAGAATATTTTCTGGTTTTGTATGAACTCTTCTGGTCTCATTTCCCACTTTTAAAATTCCTGATTTTACTTCTGGATTTTAGAAAATCAGTACGTCTTCAGTGTGCTCACTCATAAAAACACTTTAGTATTATGTGACTAAACCATGTTGGACTTTTCAGCTCCACCATGTTAAGCACCAAATGTGGGTGTGTGAAGAAGACATTGTAAGATGTGAATGCACTTTGAGTGGGCTACTAGGGCTAGCCATCCTAGGGTTAGCCATCCAAATATTCTCACTTGTGAAAACTGCAAGGTTATTTTCTGGTGAAGGCCAGTATGCCAAGCAACTTCTCACTGTCCATTGCACAAGTTATTGTAAATGAAAATGTTGTAAATTGTCATAATTTTCTTTAGGATAATTTGCTTATATAAGTGTGTCAGATGTGGCCTTCTATCTATCCTGTCTATCTATCCTGTCTGTCTACCTATCTCTCTCTCTCTCCCGACCTACCTATCGATTCTTTGACCCAAATTTATGGTGTATTTGCTTTATTTAACCAAGAACTTCAAGTAATTTCTAAGTATTTCTCATACTTCATAAGGCTCATAAAGCTTTATTCTCAATACACTTTAGGGACAAGACTTCAGCAGAGCAGTTACATTGTATGTTTCCGTTTAAGGAAATCACACAGGAAGTCTGTGGCAAAGCAGGCAACAGACTTCTAAGTGCTGTCCATATCCTTGATCTAGGGAATCAGATCAGACAATGCCTTGAGGTCATGAAAAAAGGAAAAGTTGGGCTGACAGCAATCAGTGCAGTGCTCCACAAGCTAGAACACACAGCATGCATTTCCAAACATTTCTCAGGAAAGCTGTGTTTTATTCAGGCTCCTCAACAGCAAATGCCATGGCTTCTTCCATGAGAGCAGCAATTCGCACTCTTGCCCTTCAAGCACAGGAGTGGTTGTGCAGTGACTAGAAGTGTAAGATAATACCAAATCCTTTCCTTCAGAAGCTGCAAGCTGCCTTAAATGCTATGATGCAATGTTATGCTAGGATTTCTTCATCTTTGCAATAACCATGTTAAGGCAGTTTATCTTTGCTAGATGTAGACACGACGTATTTTATGCGAGCACTGTGTTATTTTATGAAGATGTACAAATGAGGATTTCATTTTACTGGAGATCATAAAGTGGTAAGAACAGCTGTGCCTTATGTGTTCCACAAATATCTGTTTGTTACCTGAAATGTGACCGTGCTCTTTTATATCATCTTGTAAAAAATATCAGGTCCTAATCAGATCTGAATTACATTCTTTGCCAGTGGCATTTATGGGAAACCTTGGGTTTCATGTCATTTTGCATAATTACACTCACAAATATATACATAGTCCAGTAGAAACATAATTGGGTTGCAAAATAAATGTGGCTACTCCTGTCTCCAGACAGCCTGCTGACAGTCTGAAATCAGCTAACATGGAGAAATAGCAAGTTCCCAAATGCATAACTGAGGTGCCCTCAAAACCTCCCATACTTTGGAGAAATTAATAAGTTTGGCTTTTTCTCATTTACATTTTGCCTGATTATTGAATATGCATTCACTGCTAGAGGACCGGGAAGGGTTTGAGCTAACAAATGCTCTCTTGCTACTGACAACAATGACCTGATAATCTTTTCAGTTACCAACTCTGTGAAACACTAGCTCAGAGAACTGTTTAGGCCTGAATGAAAAATAAAAATAAAAAAATCTATGCAGTCTCTTACACATAGATGGAGATACCCTGAGATTGCAATAGATGGATTGTGAAAGAGAAAAAAAGAAGAGTTTTGGGTTTTGATACTGTTTGCAGACTAATGCATGTGGGCGATCTCTTACTGTAAACACAGATGGCTGTGATCCACAATAGGTCATGCTGCGAAGCCAGGCATGTATCTGTGGGCTTCCTATTTCCCACTGAAATGATTACTTGGCAGAATGGCATGAATTTGTAGTCCTTAAAATAAAATCTTTTGGATTAGGCAGTTTGAATTAATATACATTTTAGATGCATTAAGTTGAAGCTTAAGAATGTTATGTCTGATCATGTTTTCTTTACTGAGTGCAAATATGGGTTGCAATTTTAGGTTTCAAAATGTTCTTAGAACAATGGAATAAGAAATTCAATGTCATGGTACCTGTGATCATGAGACTTTATGCCTGCTTGAGCCAGTGTGCAAGGTAACCGATCTTGGAAAATAGGATAGAGCACTGGGATGCAGCCACCTGAAAAGACATAGATGGATAGGAAGGACAAGACGGAAGTTAGAAAACTAGTCCAGAGCTTGAGTAACTAGTTTTGCTGTCTGCTGTAGTACATATTGACTAGATGACCCTGTGCTGCCTACCTAGTATTTCTATGCCACAGTCCCATAATATGGCATAACAAGACTGGCTTGCATCTACAGGCTGTCATTATGATTGGTGCTCTCATAGGTATTTGCATAACCCTGTGAGACCATACAATTACCTAGAATATGTATATACTACCTGCCTGTAATAGGCCTGTGTACAGGTAGCCCAACCTACAAAGGTCAATGGGTTTATCTCCAGTCCTGCCATATAACTATATATTCCCTTCACTGGAAGCTGTGCAATGGGAGTTGAGAACCAGGGTGACTGTCTTCTTTTACCCCCAGTCTCTCCCTGGGTCAGTCAAACCGCAGCAGTGGCATTAGTAGCTAATGGTAACCAAAAGGAGTCTTGTCTCCTAGAGAGCAGTGGTACTATTTAAACCTCCGTTACCATAACATAAACCCCCAGGACAGCTGAGGTGGTACCAATTAATTTACTTTGTAAGAGTTACCCCATGCACTGGCAACATAAAATAAGGAGCCATCATCTGAGGTTTCTGCAGTGCAAAGCTGTTCTTTTTCATAATCACAGAATCATAGAATCATAGAATAGTTAGGGCTGGAAAGGACCTTAAGATCATCTAGTTCCAATCCCCCTGCCATGGGCAGGGACACCTCACACTAAACCATGTCACCCAAGACTCTGTCCAACCTGGCCTTGAACACCGTCGGGGATGGAGCATTCACAACTTTCCTGGGCAACCCATTTAGGTACCTCACCACCCTTAAAGAACTCCCTCCTTATATCCAATCTAAACTTCCCCTAAGTTTGAACCCATTACCCTTGTCCTATCGCTACAGTCCCTAATGAAGAGTCCCTTCCCAGCATGCTTATAGGCCCCCTTCAGATATTGGAAGGCTGCTAAACACAGGAGAGTTCAGGGATGCAACTGACCAGACGGTGGTGGTTTAGTTGTTCCTTCTGCCTGTATTTCTGGATTGGTCCATGGTTCAGGGAAGGATGTGGAGAACATCATCAGTTTAGAAGTTCTGTGTCACACAGAGCCAGGCTCTGTACAGAGAGCATGATGCCACTGGGAATGAGGACAGCACACATCCTGAGAAACTACAGAAGAGACAACACACATGCAGTCAGGGAGAACAGTACTTTGAGGACCAAATCACAGTCATTGTCTAAGGCACAAACCATCTGCAGGCATGCTCCTTTCATACTGTTCTGCTTAATCAGAATGCCAGTTATATCACAGAATCATAAAATCACAGAGTGGTTTGGGTTGGACCAAAAGATCATCTAATTATAGGCAGGGACATCTCCCACTTTGAGCAACCACCAGGTTGCTCAAAGCCCAGTCCAACCTGGCCCTGAACAATTACAGGGATGGAGCATCAACAGCTTCCCTGGGCAACCTGTGCCAGTGCCTCACCACCCTCATGGTAAAAAATTTCTTCCTTACATCTAATCTAAATCTTCTTTCTTTCAGTTTAAAGCCATTCCCCCTTGAACTGTCACTACATGTCCTTGAAAAAAGTCCCTCCCCAGATTTCTTGTAGGCCTCTTTAGGTGTGTAGTAATTCTCAAAGAATTCGGAACAGCTGAAACTGCCCATTTAACAGAATGCAGATTTCCTAGTGCAACAATAAGAGATATGTCTTAAATTGTGTTAGTTGTAGAAAATCTCATGATTTTAAGCATCATATAAGTCTGCAAAATGTCATTTGTATGAAATTGAAACAACTTTTCAACCCAGCATTTAAATGTTCAAAATCTTCTCACACCTACAAAGCTTACCTTCATGATCAGTGAAAAGATGGGCATAGAGGATGCTCTCCCTGAATGCTTTACTATGATCTTGAGGCCTTATACTATCTAAACCTGCAGTGCCCCTCCTTGTGCATTTCTGCTCTCTCTGTTTGACACTAGTGCTGATCTGGTCACACAGTAAGATCAGCTCTTTGTTCCAGATGAAATGAATGCAACTGCAACAGCAACAAGAATACCCACAAGAAAAAACCCCGTGGTTTCCAAGTGGTTTATATGAACTGTCATTTCAGGTTAGCTTGTCTTTCAGTACTGGAAACTCAATGTATAAGATTGAGATGAGTGCTCAAACCCTGTAAAGAGAGGACTAGAGAGGTGAGGGTTAAGCAGTCTTTTTCTAAAAGGTTTAAGATGTCTCTTTACATTGTTCTGTACTTAGCTGTGAGTTTACTATATCTGTGTTATCAGTTAATGAATGTGCTGTGTTCTTAAAAGCTTGTCAGCTTTTTCCAGCTGTGCCACTTGGTCTCACAAAACATCTGATTTCATTCAACAGATCTCATGCAGCATAGCTTCCGCAGTGCAAATTAATTACAACAACTTCCCTTTTTCCTCTGACCTAGTATAAATCTCTTTTACCAGAAAGATGATTTTGTCTTTCACCCAACATCCTCTATCTTAATAGGCTTTAGGCAACATTTCCCCCTCTTCCTCCTAGAGTTTTTTTAAGTTGAAATATTACATGCACGCAAAGTAAGTCCAAAACTCCATGAAGCTTAGGCAGTATAGACTTCAGCTACTGAATACTAGCTTTTTCCTTACCAAGAGTTATTGTTAGAAAATAAAAATGAAAAATTTACCCTGAACATGCACCCATGTGAAAAACTGCCAGGCTGTCCCCATTTTGGAATGTCTAAATCTAGACTGCATTAGCAATCAGTGAATAATCATCAGTAATTATCATCACGGGCATTTGACAGATCTGTTTAGAGGAATAGCTTCCAATTTCTGATGGTAGCACACCTCCTTGAATTGTGCCTACGTAATAAGGAATATGCATGATTATTGTCAGTCTTGTCACTAACAGCTAGGCTTTATTTTGTAGATGGGAGATTATGCTGTTGGCCATGGAATGGGAAGCCTAAATTGAAGGAGGTTACCATATATTTTATTCTAAAGATAATAAGGTTTACTTTTATACTATTCTGGAGATACAAGCTGAGGTCAGTTGCTCTCAGCATCTGATTAGCATCATTTGGCTGAAGACTCAGATGTTCTTTGGCTGAAGACCTCAGCATCTGAGTCTTCAGCCAAAGGGAGCTGATGGATCAGATAAGACATCTTGCAGAAGCAATTACTACAATTCCTTGTCCCGCAAATACCACAGACATATCATGTTTTCTAGCTGGGAATTCCACCAATGGAGTTTCAAGTCCAAAGTGATATCTTGAAGCACCCCCTTCCAACTCATAACAAGCAAAACATGAAGCAAACATGATCAAGCATATGCCTGAACCTAGGAATGATATTTATGATTAATTTCCAATGAAGCTGCAAGTGAAAACAGCATCCATGGTTTGCATTTTTTACTTATTGGAGTGTTTCACTACACAAACCAGCTTTGAAATGAGAATGCTGCTGGGAAATTACTGCTGGAGTAAAAGTTTTGTACAACTGCAGCAGCTTCAGTTCCTCAGCAAAATTTTATTTACTGCTGTGCTTGCTCATGACTCAAAATAACCTGTATCGTACTTCACAGATGGTGTCTGCTCTGTGATACTACTGATGCTTTGTGTCTTTGTTCCTTGTTCCAGTAATATACTCAAATTCAGCTATAATCAGAATTACTTGGGTTAGCAACATTTAAGGCCTAGAGACCAGACCTCGGTTTGGTCTGGTTTGGATTGTATGCATCCCTGTCATCATCTTTCTCTTAAGCTTGTCTTTGTCTTCAGTTTCAGCTGTTCTAATGGCAAGCAAGAACAACCTTCAGAGTTAGTTTGAAACCCTTCAAGGAAATAATTCTGACGGCTCAACATTCATGAGATAAACACTTAGGTTATATAGAAGCAATATTCACCCATGAAGTAGTTCAAATATTATCAACCACTGGATTTTTATTTTTTTTTTTTATTTCTGGTGTTGTGGGGTTTGTTTGGTTAGTTTTGTTTGGGTTTTTTTGTTTGTAACACAGCTTTCAAATTGCCTGTTAATTTTTTTATGTGATCTCTTTAGACATAAAGACCTGTGCAGAGCCTTTATGAATGTATTTATGTGTGTTAATATTTTACTTTATTGCAAAAAGTCATGTAAGCTACTTTTTGTCCCACCTATTGCTACATTCTAGGAATGGATCATTCCTGTTCAGGTGTAATAGCGAAAGATGCTAGTGGCTGCCTTTGAGAGTCTCTGAAGCAAAGACTGCCACACCCCCAGACCACTCTTCCTTGGTATGGGAATTCTGGAAGCAGTGACATGCAGGGCATTGCTCGGCCTCCCCATTCTTTCCTACTCTTAATGAACAGCAGGCTGCCTGTAACCAATGCAACCTTGTCTGACATCATACTATAAACACTGTAGTTTATAATATGATCTCAGTATTATAGTGTATCAGAAACATTTAGTATGAAGGACTGGGGAAGTACTTTCAGCTGGGTTTGATCAGTGCTTTGGGAGCCATCATCCAGAGGACTGCTGCACCCTAACAACAGAGGCCTGCAATAGAAGGCATAAGCAAAATAAAACCTGACAGCTGTTGAAGCCCCATCTCTTAAATGACAGCCCTGGAACTTTTCTGTATCTCTGTAATTGCTGTGAGTCCTTAGAAACCACTAACACGGTTCCTTGTCTGCCAAAGTACAAAAGTTTACATGACTGAGGTAATGAACAAGGACAGAACCCATTCTAAGATATCAAACCAAAGTAATGCTTAACACTGAATTTCCAAAGTTTTTTCAGACTACCTACAAACATCGATTTTGCTAGTGTCATGACACTTCTGCTGGAGTGCAAGTGATTATCATGGTGATTTTTCTTGTTTGAAGTGGAAGCCTATGGTACTTTAAATGACTTTTCTAAATTTAGAGATGTGAGACAGGGTTGACAAGAGCATAAAATCTGATTTATAATTATGTCACAAACCTGCCCTTTCATAAGCATTACCATGTCATTATATTAAGACTATGTCTGCTGGAGCAAGCACCATACACTACTGCCATGAATGTGATAAGCTTGACAAATACTTATGTATTTCTGAGGCTGTGTGAATCAAGAAAGGAATGTTTTTGTGATGAAATAGTAGTCTGGAATTAAGGGGTTTAATTAATGTCTAATGCCTTAGACTTCCTGGACCATTTAGGACCAGCTTCACAGAAAGGTTACGTACCCAGTGTTTACTGACCTTCACTTGCATTGTGCACTGCGAACTCTGAAAATGAGCCCCTTAAGCTTGCAGGATACCACAGTACTACCAAATACAGCTACCTGAGTTCTTCAGTAGCATGTTAGTTACAATTTCTTTTTATTCCTCTTGCACGTAGGGTGGTTTATCAGCTTGTTTTCCATTCTCTCTTGCATTACCTACACTTCTCCCATAACTCAAACGGTCTTTCAATGCTCTTTAGATTTCAGCATTGCTTGTCTTAAAGAATTCATCTTAATACCTGCCTGGTTTACACTGCTTGAGTTCTTCATACATCCTTCATTGCCTTAATGTTGAATTATTAAAGTCTCTCCAGCAGAGAAAAGTAAGTACCTCTTGGAAATCTTGAAGTGCCCATGTGCCTTGTGCCTGCTATAAAAAGGGCAGATTACTTCCAAGCTATAAAAATAAATAGCTCTCTTTGTTCTTAAGAGGATTTGGATTGAGCAGAGTTGCTTTATAAGTATATGACTTCTTAGTATTGAAGTTTGGAAATGAAATAGAATACATGTTATCCACTCACGGTTAAAAATTACCACCTTTGGTATTTTCACCTTGGCTGCTCCTTGAACTTCTACTTATCCTGTCTTCCTGCCTGAGCTTTATGTACTTTATATTGTCTTTTTTTAACTACTGCAGAAGAACTCCACAATGAAACCTGTCATAGGGAGGAGGAAGAGAGGCAGTGAGGGAAATTAATCTATCTACCTGAACAGCCCACGGGGAGTATTCCAAAAATATGAATAATTCAGCATAGCAGTATCTAGCCCCTTCCAAACCACACTCCTGTCTGTGATAGGGCTGTGGTTGGCAGTGACTGCCCTTGTGCTAGGGAATTCCGCTGATGTCATTTTCATGTGGTCTTACAAAAAACTCCAGCCCACTGATTTCCACACAGTTTGGCATGTTTGGTTTTCCAAAGAAGGTTTTTGGAACAAACCAGGATCTTACCTCCTTTCTATGAATGCTAAAAACCTCTGATAGTTTTCCACAAGAGTATGGTTTAATCCTGCTACTCGTGGATGAAATGGCTCCTTCATGTTTATGTCAACGCTGCAGTTAGATCAATATAGCCCCATCACTTCCACCCCAGAAGTGGCTACAACAGGTAAGTGGTGGGGTGTTTCCAAATTTCAGGTGACGCTGCCAAGTACACGAAGGGGAAAGGTATGTTCCTAATATAAACGGGCACATTGAAAGGCAGGCATGGTTTTTGAAACTGGCATGAGAATTCCTCACAGAACAACTGCTAAGTTTCAGGGAGGATACAACAGGAAGTGAGGGTAACAGCCCTTAATCAGGAGCTACTTCCAGAGCTGGGGAGTGTCATGATGTACAAAGGTGATGGATTAAGAAAGCAGAGGCTGAAGCTTAGCAGGAGTTTTATAATGTATAATAACTGCAATTAAAAGGCAGAGGTGAGTGACAGTTAATAAATAAATTCAGCACTGAAATGCAGTGCAATTCTAAATATAACTGGGTGAGGTGTAAGGGCTTTAGATCATGCTGTTATTGCTAAACAAAGCAAAACATGCTCTTAACATCACTGGGCTGTGCCATTGCATTCTTACCTCTCCCCCTTAACTACTTTCCTTTGTTAAAGCAGCAGGAAAATGTCATGACCTTCTTGTACTGTCAGTGCCCTAACCCTTCCATGCAGCTTGCAAAGACCCAATCTCTTCTCATTAATGTTTCCTGTTTTTTTCCCCTCTGCTCCAACAATCCACCTGCTAACACGCATTCTTTTTCAGTATTATTTTCATGTTTAAAGAAGTAATGGGATGTTTTGGCTTGAAACAAGTGAGAAGGCTGTGGTTCAACTGGTACCAGAAACAGGTACATCAGGTTCTCTCTCAATCCAGAATGACTTATGCCTCTTTCGTCACAGGTTGTGCTTACGGCAGCTTTGTCACACTGTTTCAGTGGGCATTCCCAGGTGATCTAACACAAGAAAATCTGCAGTTGTTTACTGTGGTATTCGTTGTATATTCCCTAAAAACATTGCTCTGAGAGCGCACCACTAATCCTGCATGGCTAGGAAGAAAGATGGAGGCCAACAGATACGTGGTTTTAAAATGACGGCACGAGCAGGGCTAGCAAATTACTATCTAGCTCAGGAACCTTGTTCGTGGTGTTACGGAACACACTGATGATACAAAAAGAGGGCTAGCAAGCGCTAAATTTTCACTTCGGTAGAAGCAAACTCAGCTTTTCAGGTAAGCTCGATTAAAGACTATGTACTGCTGTAAACCCACAGACACGGAGCATTTTTAGTAACTTCAGGTTTTTCTTTAGGCTGTGTTAAGGAACGGCGCCCGGCACTTTGCGGCGCCTCACCAGGAGCTCCGCCGCCGCCCTCTCTCTCCTCCCGTGACAGCAAGCCCGGACGCCACGCAGGCGCGGAGGCCTGACACCGGCCCTCAGCGCCTCCCGCTCCGAGCCGGCACACCGGCACGGAGCCGAACAGCCCCCCTGTGCCCAGACGCCCGCCTTAAGAGGCCAGCCGCTGCTGGGCCCGCCCACAGGGCCGAGGAGCCCGAATCGGCCCTGACGCGTAATTGGCGCGGATTGCAGGCTCCAGCAGGCTGCTCCTGGGCCCGGCGGCCATGGCGGCAGCGGCAGCAGAGGCGGCCGGGGCTGCGCCCGACTACGAGGCGGCGGAGTTGTACACCCGTGCGTTCCGCGTGGGTGCGCTCGGCCGCTGGTGGATGCAGCACTTGGGGCCGCCCGATCTCTCGCTGGCGGCAGAGGCGGCGGCCGATGAGGACGCGGCTGTAGTGGCGGAGCTGGGCTGCGAGTTGGAGATGGTGCCCGAGCTGCAGGAAGTGTGCAGGTGGTGGCCACGCGGCCTGTGGCGGGTTGGGGAGACGGGGCTCCTCCTGCCAGGAGTCCCGCGGAAGGGCTGAAACCGCCGTCTTTCCCCAGGCCGGGACTTACTGCCCCCATCCCGAGCGGGAAGCTTGCGGCCTCGCTCGGTGTGGTGCTAGGGAGCCCGCCCCGGGACGCGGTTGTGCGTGCTGCCGCTCAGGCTCCACACCGGCTCTTCCAGGAGAGGGGAGAGGTGCTCGGGCAAACCCGCCGGGAACGGCTGTTTCCGGGTCTGGGCCACGTGTGTTGGGGGGGGTTATCTGCCGGGTGTATACGCTGCGGAAAAGGAAAACGCCGTGTTTCTAGAGGGTAGTGCTCCGCTAGCGGGAACTTTGTGTTATGGTACGCCCAGTTCAGCACTTAGCAAGTTACTGAAGTAAATACTTAGCAACGTGTTACTTGTTAGGTAGAACTTGAAGTTACAGGAATATATGCATGGTTTTAAGAGGCCCCAGATGCAAAACGGAAGGCATACCTTCTGAGAAGAAAAAAAGCCAGGCATCTCTTTTTGTTGACGTTATTTAGATAAGCCCTGCTAATAGCAACATACATTAACTTTTTGAGCTTGCCTCGGGCCTTGGCCTCTACTGACTTTTTTTCTGTCCGGGCTGGAGGTGAAGTCAAAGCTATGCAAGTGCTTCTTTGTGCTGATTGTGCTGTTGCCCTGGCAGCCTAAAGTGGCACTAGGGTTGGGGAAACAAAAGGCGCTGTCTTGTTTTGCACTTGTAACTGTGTGGACCAGTGAATTGCAGACTAGTGTTGAAAGAAGAGAACCATCTAGAAATCAAATATACTACATCTGGAAAGCTTTTTGGTCATGTGAGTAGTGAGAATCATCTCTCACCTGTAGGAGAGCCTGTTTTCAGGCAGTAATTCCTACAGAAAGAGTCACAGTTAATGATTTGTCTGTAGCTTATCACTAAGGAAGACATGTCAGAGTTCTCTTGCTATCGGTATAGCTTTGTGCAAGTTTTGTTCTTCACTTACTGTTTCCTGGAAGGTGCAGAAGTATTTACAAGCTATTGTGAATGCAAGATAGAGGTTGTTCACTTTCAGGCACTGGTTAGAATGGACATAGTCTCAGAAGTAATGCAGAAGGCGTAAGTTGGTAAATATAGCTAGGATTTTCCTTCAGTGCTCTGCACTGAACGTAAAAAAAAAAAAATGCAGGTGTTGCATTATGAGCATGTCCATCTGATGTTTTCAGAGTTATTCCCCAAATTATGGGAAATGTGAAAATGAAATTCCAAGCAGATTTTCTGTGCTTTATTTTTTTGCTTCATTCTGCTTTCTGTTCTGCTTTCTTCAGTCTACGACTGTGATGTTTCATCTATGCCTGTGTTTGCTGATGTTACAGAGCTGTGCTGTCTGTTTGCTGCTGAGTGTACTATGGAGAGGTTTGGGAAAGAAAAAAAAAGAGTGGGGAGTCTGTGGTGGGAGAGAACAGATCATATGGCAGCTGCCTGATGGCTTTTCAGGAGAATGAAGATAAACCTGCACATCCTGGTGTGACCTGTTCCCTGCTCAGGCTGGAAATCTCAGTCCCTAATCTTCATGTGTTTTGCTTTTAAATTAAATAGGCCTAGCCTTCTGAGTCTCTCCTTAACAGTTGGCCAACCTCAAATCACTACCTTTGATCACTTTCACTTGCCTGCTCTGAGTTGTTTGTATTCCTCCCTTGAGAAGAGATGAACACTGGGCTACACCAAGTTCTATTCTATGGTGTCTTGGGGACTCATTTATTATTGGCATAAATATGGTTTTCTAGGCACTGAAATGAACACATCCTGGATATAAACACAGATTTTTCTGACTGTGAACTACTTGTAAGGGAATTTATGGCAAGTTAAGGAGGTTTTCTTTGGGTGGAAGCAAGACTGGAATGTGGATACTCCTCCTATATCTACTATTTAAATAGTAATAGGTTAAGAGAATCTTTCATAGACTCATAATGAAGTTGATTTTTTTTTATTTTTTTTTTTTTTAATGTAGTGTCATAGTGTGCATTTAAGTATTCCTGACAATTTAGAGTCTTCTGGTAAGGAAAACTGGCATAATGGTTAAACGTTGTTTAACTCTGTGCATCTCAATATGTTGTGGTTGATTTTTGTTTTCCTTCTATTTTATTCCTGTAATATGTTCCTGCAAACAGAATGTAGGAAAAAAAATAAATCCATCCTCACTCAAATTTGATTCAGTAAAAACACTTTTCATGCTGCTTAAATTGCATGCAGACAACTGCTAAGAGATTGCTTGTGTTTTCATCAGATTTTAAACAGGTGCAGAAGTGGGATCCTTAGCTAGGAAGTAGCATCAGTAGTTCTCTTAAATAACCAAGGTGTTGGTAGGGTAAAGGTTTAAGTTTTGTTCAAATGCCTTTACGGTCTGTGAGCAGAGGTTTACCTTGGAATTCATTACTGGCGTTTGAGCAACTGAAGTGCTTGAATATTGAAGATGCTAAGTCGTATTACTCTGTTTTGCCTTTTGAGTGGTTTGTTGTGTACATGTAGGACAGGCTAAGGCTCAAAGCAGTGTGGATTTTAGGTAGGTCAACAGAGGTGAGGCTTACGTGTACCTTATTCCACTTCATCGCTAATTCACCTTCTTGTTTTATTAGAAGGGGTAGTTGTAAATATCTGTGGGGATGTGTTATAAAGCTGTATTAAGCTAGCCTTAGCATCTTAACGTATTAGTATTTAGTGTCTTGTAGTATTAGCGTCTCAAAGGTGATGAAAGTACTGCATTTAAAACATATGCATTATGAAGAGTAATACAAACATTGTGTCTGCTTACTATGAAAGTATCAGACAAAATACGAAAGCATCTTTGAATTTCTAAAGCTGAGAAGGTTCTTTGGGCTGCCAGGATATTCTGAGAAAAGTCACGGTGATAAAAGGCTTCACTGATAGTCTGTTTCCGTATCCAAATTTCCACAGGCTTTCCTTTAGCCTTTTTATTTCTAGCTGCCTTAAAATACTTTTCTAGGGGACATAAATTTCATATAACACTTTACATGTTTTTTTCAAGTGGGACCTTCAACTACTGTTGCTTGGTACTGTCCCGCAGTTCCCGTCAGTGTCCATTAAACAGTATGGCCAGTATTTTCCCCTCTGCTATAACTGACTGCACTGAGTGCATCTGTCTTGTGTACAGGAAAGGGAACATGGTGGAATCCCATGTTTATGGCTGACGTGGGGTGTGCCCAGCGCATGCTTTGTATTGCCTGCACTTTCATCTGTTAGGTACATGGCACTAACTGCTTAGTCTTAATTTCTTGAGGATTAGAACATATTTTTCATTAGTATAGTCTGATTTCCTCCGGAACGTGGACCAAATGTTGGTGTGGTTCCACTTGCTGTAGTGGAGTTACCCAGGAGGAGCTCCACCGTGGCCTGTGTAAAAGGCCGAAGAGCAACGCCTTCCAAGACTTCATTGCATGTGATTATAAAAATCTAATGTTTGTATGATCACTTTAAGTCATTGCTACAGCCAAAGGAGTTCTACTTTTCCTTCCGACAACCTGCAGGGATTTGCACTACAGCAAAAAAACTGGTTAGCTTGACTCTGGGTTCTGTACAAACACAGGAAGAGTGAGGGTGGAAAAGATTTGAGGATGGAAAGCAGGATACAAGGAAGAGTGGGCCTGCCACTTCTGACAGAAATGTCTTATTCCCAATGGAAGAAATGTGGCATAAATTAATGCCTTAGTACAGCAATGACAGCTTGTATAAATGTGGTGGCTTGCCCATGTTTGTACCTGTGTAATAGTGATCTTATGTTTTTTATTGCCCTAGCATTGACATGTTAATGTCTTCTGATAAAGAAGAGGACCCGAATGTTATTCCGGAAGATAACAGTCTGCTAACTCTACGGTATGTTGTTGCAGTACACTCGCAATACCCTGATATGGTGTGGGGTAGAAAACACACGCAAAAACATGGCTGGCTGCTTGTTCCTTTTCCAAGCAATGGTCTGCTTTCTGAAGCAGTGTCCAGAAATACTCAGAAACACCACCTTATGATAGGTAATTGGTATGAGCCTTCTGCTTGAATGTTACTTATGAATTTTTTATTAAGATAGACAGAATATACCATCTTTCTCGTTGGAAAAACTTAGGATTTCTGGACCTATGTCCTTCTGAACTAGTGCCCAAATTTAGAGTGTGTAGGGGACTTCTCGTAATTGTTGGTGAGGGGTTTCTCCAAAGCCTTGCGAAGTAAATCTGTAGCTCTTACAGCTAGTAACCTGCAGTCACATTTTAACATCCAAATAGTAAATACTGAAGTCATAGCCAGATAACATCTTTATCTAAACCTACTCTGCATTTCAGAATGTTGAACAATATATGTTAAGTTTCTGTCAGTTAGTGAACTTTGAATTCGTGCTCAGCCAGGTCAGGCCTTTGCTGTACTTGACTTTCAGTTTCTGTAGAATGTAAAGAAATGTGTTAGGATTGTCGTCAGTGTTAAGCCTGATTGTTACTGAAAACCTTGGAGGTCTAGAGAGTAGATGGGCTTGTGCCAGAAGTACAGAAGGATTTGCTGTTCATGCAGGGGTTAAATATATTTATTTTAGTAGGTACTCTATGCATAATACTCTTTCTTCTACAAATGATACTGATTTGGCTTTTTTTTCTTTTTTTAAAAGAATCTGTGTCCTGGGGTTAAGCATATTTGTGGGTTTTTTCCTGTTTTTTTTGCTTGAGCATGAATTTAATTGCTTTGAAGTGCAAGGGACAGTTAAAATGGTTCCTCGAAGGTAGCAAAGTGTACTTTCTATAAAAGCTCCCTCACACAAAATTTTGCATTTGTTTTTTTTTTTCCTCATAAGAGTAAAATTGTCCACAGTGAACTTGTGATTTGCACTTAAGGGGAAACAGAAACAAAGCTGAAATCTACATGCCAGCTGTGTGTGACCAGATTTTATGGGAATCATAGAATAGTTAGGGTTGGAAAGGACCTTAAGATCATCTAGTTCCTGCCATGGGCAGGGACACCTCCCGCTAAATCAGGAGACAAAAGTATTTTAAGTTAGTCATACTAAGACAGCCAGAAGTCCTGCTCTCTGAAGCTGCACTGTAGTAGCTTGTGTTATTTAAAAGCATACTTGCAGATTCTGTGTGGAAGTTGTTGAATGAAATTTTGTCCTGTGTTCCTGCCCCTCAGATTTAGAAAAGAGGGATTAGGGAGGAGAGAAGAAACAGTTATTGTGGATCGGGCTTGCAGACAAGAAACTCTTGCCTACGAGATGGTAAGTTCCCTGTCATCCTGGGATCACAAGATGGTTCAGTACAGCAAAAGTCCAACTTCTGGTTGCTTTGTTTTTTTGTCACTGTAAATTTCTGTTCAATGTAAATATTTGCAGGTATGGGTTTGCAGGTAATGATTAAGATGAAAGACATGTTATGG
Source organism: Brotogeris chrysoptera (assembly GCA_030323915.1). NCBI lineage: Eukaryota > Metazoa > Chordata > Aves > Psittaciformes > Psittacidae > Brotogeris > Brotogeris chrysoptera. The sequence continues at coordinate 39,064 of JARCZZ010034366.1, forward strand.
AAAGATAGGGCAGGAACTCTGCTCCTATGGTCTGTAAGTACCGGAAGTACTAAAGAGGAACTCCAGCTCATTACTGCTGTACATCTGTGTCATGGTCTAAGCCTCCAAGCCACGCAGTTTTTCTCACTCACTCACTCACTCACTCACTCACTCCCCTCTCTTTCTTCCCCCAGTCCCGGGGGGATGGGGAGGAGA
>JARCZZ010034367.1:0-11061 GCA_030323915.1 Brotogeris chrysoptera
GCCCGGTCTGACCTTAGTCTATAAATCCGGAACAAGCGCCCGGTCTGACCTTAGTCTATAAATCCGGAACTTGAAGCACTCAGTCTAAAACGGACTCGGACTGATAACTGTGCACAGAGGCTGTTCCTGGCCCCCTTTCTTAATTGAGGGGTTTATCTCCCTCGACCCACACTCATTTTAACGCGACATAAATATGGAATAAAGCTCTTCCCTTTTCTGTCACTTTCAATGTAAAATTTAGCTTCAAACCTTTTGAAAGCAATTTGACCTCTAGCTGCCACAGGTTTCATATCTATAATAGAGAGACTGGATTTATTTTTTAACATGTTGTCATTTCACCAGCAAAGGATGGGTTTAATACTTTCAGTGCATCATGAGGAATTCACACGACACCACTTGTGGCTACAGCACATTGGCTTCAGTAGAGAATACAATGTAGATGTTCGTACCATAAATGACATTTTCTGTTTTGTCTCTCTGCAAAGCATGGAAGTCTACTAGTCATGCACAAAACAGAGCCCAAAATCCACTTTGTGACAGCCTTTCCGTGGTATTCCTGAAATGCTTAAAATCCCTTTATTCCCTTCTCTTTTTCCTCTGGTTAGTGCAGGAAAGCAACACTCACTGCTGAACCTGCCAAGAAAATACAAACACTTGATGAATTACAAAGTTTCACCAGCTTCTCTGAGATGAAGGGGAAAGGGGCCATGACTGCAGCAGCGTGTGTGTACAAATTTAATAAAATAGAGATAAATTGGCTTCTCTTTCATCCCAAATCACATAGAACTCAACACTGCAGCGCGACAAGCCATCACACAACTTTAATCCATTTTAATTGCCTTAAGGAGCATGCTTGTTGGTGTCACTCAAGAGTCTTGCTTAACCTTGCTTTCTCTGACAAGAACTTTTTTCAGAACCATTTAGGAGTTTTCAAGCATAATCTGTCACAGAAAACACAGTTTTGAGCAAGCCTCCTCTAACAGCAAGCTGCCAGCTTGGTCCCTCCTGCATGACCAAGCCCATACTGAAATACTGGGGCATGGGTACATCAGACCTGGAGCAGATACATAGAAAGTACTGCTTTGAGGAAGATTAAGTCCTCCTTATCCAATCTTAAATCCAACAGTGTATTAGTACTGCAAAACCAGGAAAAACAACAAAGCCAGATGCAAATGGAACTTCCAGACTTGAATTGTATTGTGAAAAGACAAAGCTAGAAACCCACGTCTTCACCTAAAATGCCACCTGCAAAAAACAAAGACTACAATTATGTTAAAGCAAACTTAAAGCAATAGGGATCTGATCCCAAAAGAACAGTTACCAGCCTGCATCCCTGTGTCCAAGTGGAGGTAAAGGTGTGCTTTTAGAGACTTCACACTGGGAAGGACCAGTAGAGAACTTGCAGTCCTCATCAATAGCCAAAGCTGGCTCTGAAACAGTGGCTGTCCTGGCTATGGAAGAGGTTGTAGGGCTCATTACTGCAAGAAAACCCAAACATTAACCCATTCTTGACCAAAATCAGTGGGATCGCCTATGTATTTTGACAGAGGGCAGCCCATATTTGCTAGGAAACTGAAGTGTCTCACACCTTCAGTCCAGACCAAAAGCCTTGCGTGAGATGGATAGTGAGGTAAGCCAGGCAAATAGATGAAAAACTGACCCTGCTGCATACCTGTGTATCCAGATTCACACCAGCTGCCAGCTCAGCGAAGAGGAATGCACTATTACTCTTTGGCTCTTTATCATCTGGTTAGAGATCCCAAATACAAGTTAAGAATAGAAGCTTTGGAAGCAACCATAAAAGGAACTAAGTGGAGTTAGTGAATATGTAAGAAATTGCCATTAAAAACTGAATGTGCCAGAGACAAGTGAGGTCACTGCCTGAAAAATCTAAACATGCTGCAAGTCAGTTAACAAGACAGCTGGGTTTCTCTTTCAGTATACTGCTTACCTTCCCATACATATACAGTGATCCACCCAGCACTTACTGCATGCTATACAAAATACAGCTATATCCCAGCTGATGACTTCTCTGTGCAATATTTTCACTGTGTGGCCTCTTAACGTGTGCCACTAAGCTCATGAACAGGAACAACAAATAGCTATGATTTTTTGTACACACGAAAATCCCAGTATTTACCTTGAATACAGTGAGGTTAAAACAAGCATTTAACAGCATTTTTTAATATTTAACAAGCAACAAGGAGAGTATAGTATCAAATAACCTCCACTAGACCAATCTTCATCTGTTGAATGAGAAATATATTGGAAAGGCTTGTTTAAATACTGAAAGTAATCTGCAGAAGATGCCAGTATCACTACAGATGACACCTGAATAACAGTGGATAATATGATGTAATTAGAAGGATTATCCTGCCTCTGAGACTGGGAAAAAAAAAAAAAAAGGAAAACAGAAATTCAAGTATTCTTTAATCTCAATGGGACAGAATGAACTTGATGATAACCATATTTTGTTCAAAAGAATTACTCCTACTAATTAAGAGATGAAGGTGGCAGTTCAGAATCTATTCCTGACTGTCATTTCAGATGTCACATCACTATTCCACTGAGAAAATAGCAGTCAAAAAACTCCCTCTGTCCCAGCAAGCCAATTTGTACTATAAAATCGCTTTTACACAGCTGATTATTATGGTTTTCTCTTAGGCACTCCAGTGAACCAAGATTGCCAACTATATTGAATAAAAATCAAACATAGTCATGAGATATACATACATCTTTACATGGGGCTGTGTTACTCTATTATAGACAGACCACATGTTTTAAATTGCAGTATAACATTCAATAGCCAGATTGTGAAATAGGAGTATTTCAAAGTGGTTCAAAATACTTAAAATACGCAAAGGTACACATGCTGGGCCACATACCCAAGTCCCAATGCATATTCATCTGTATCCTTGGGCAGACTAAATATTTTTGTGTCTCCCTGAGGTATTCTAAGGAAGAAATATGCACAACTGCATGAAAGGATCATACTTCTTTTACTCACCTTGCCTGCACTGCTTCCCTAAGTGAAAAAAAACCCGACATGTATTCTAAAATCATTTTGCCAAAACAGCCTGATATTTAACTGTGATTTTATCCCCATAATTCACAAAGCAGGACCTGCATCCTGTATCTCAGGTTTAACTGGGATTGCACTGCAAGAGCACAGCGCTAGGATGGTTAGACAGAATGTGATTCAACATTTGGCAGCTGTTTGAGTCAAGCATGCAATGCCTATTAACAGTAATGGTATTGATCCTTCAAGTGCTATGAGCAGGCAATTACAATAAGTTCCTGGACAAGCTCAGAGACCTGCTGCAGTCTTCTCCCATTTAAATTCATTCTGAAGACAACATACAAAAAGGCATTTATTCAGTCATAGCAATTCCTATATAAAACTAAAAATGAGAACTATTGGCAAATGTTTATCTACATATCTAAAGTATGAAAATAGCATAGCAGTAACAATATGCTGACACAAGTGCACTGCACATCAGTGAAAGTACATAGTGCTGTTTACCTTAATTCTCCAGTCCCTCCATTACCGTTCTTTACATCCTCTCAAATTCTTAGTCAAGTCAGTTAGCATATGCACCGTTGTTAATGCAAGAAAATTTATATGCAATTTCTTGGCCTTTTAGCATTCCCGTAGAATAAGCAATTATAAATCATGCCAGTTTATAGAATTATGACATGTATTACTCATGGCTGAAATCCCCATGAACTTTAACTAGGGGAACATAAGAGAGAGAAAATAAAATCCTATTATCAGGTTAACCATCCTGGGGGAAGGCAGTGGTATCACGCTTAAGAAGCAGATGTCTTAAACTCTGGCAAAGCTAGGCACATATAATTGAATGAATACTTCTGAGTTACAAAGTCCATAAAGCCCGCAAAAGGTTGCCTTTCAAACTCGTGTGTAAGAAATAGACTAAAACTGCAAATTGTTAATTGTGTTCATGGGTTCCAAGACTGGGTTCCAGGAGGTGCCATCCCTACAAAAACATTTAGCAGACAGCCAGGATGTTTCAAGAGGGGGTTTGTAGCTGGTAAATGAAGATAATCAGTGAAGACAATCAAGTGCACAGAGGTTTCCCAGAGAGGTTGCAGGGTCTTGGAGGTATTCAGCACCTGAATGAACAATGCCCTAAGAAACCATGATTCTAAATAAAAGCCATCCTATTGGGCTAGATGAAATAAGGACAGAATAATGTACCAGAAAAAAAAATAAAGGATGAACTATAATAAAGGTTGCAACACTAATAATCGAGAATCAATGCCTTACAGTAGAAAACAGAAGGGAAAAATTAAATTAAAAGGACTTTCTCCTTACTTCTGTAGAGGTCAATAAAAATTGCCACGGACTCTCTCACCAAAAGCTAATGAAAATATTGGATAACCTGTGGCAAGCTTTTGAAGTCCAGCCATCCCCAGTAGAGTAGAAAACTGATGCAGTTATTTTTTGCCAAGGGAAAAAAGTTGTCTGAAGTTCTGGTTGCTTATCTATAAAAGTAATTCATCCATCTTGATAGACGTGATAGAAGTCCCATGAGAATGCTAAAAGACATAAGCAAGTCTGGTGGAACACTGATTCTGACTTTGTCAAAAATCAGGTAGACAAAATCCTCAAAGCTGTCAGGGAAAAAAAAGAAACCAAAATTTCTTCCTGTGAGCTGAACTGTTTGCCAGTGGCACAGGGCCAAGGTGGACAGAGAAAGGCATTAGAATTATTCTGACCAAGTGCATCCATTTTATCACCCCTGAAATGTCAAACAACCCAACTCCCGAAGGTCTCTTTCCTGGCAGCTGTTGAAACAAAACGAGTAAACTAAAAAAGTCCAGATAGAAAGTAGCAGCTGCTTAAGTTGTTACCAATCCATTTTCCCATTCTTTACTCGAATATTGTCATTTTTCCATGCATCAATTTTCCTCTCTTAAGCCACCATGTGAAGGGCCAATAAGAGATTTTGCTCCTTTTCTGGTCTAATCACATCGATTACATTTCAACAGCTCGTTTCTTTGTAAGGATTAAGAGAAGCTACTGTATGAACACAAAATCTATTTGTACTGGGTCAGAATAATTATTTTAATTGGCACAGACAGTTGGGATAAATATGGAGAGCATTGGAAGCTGTGTGTGAAATAACAAACCAGTGAATATTTCAGTGAAATAATAATGAATTTATTATTATCAGTAGCATATGAGCAATCCTTTTCTCTCCTCAAGTTTCCCGAGTCATGTAAAAGTTATTAAATGTATGATTTACTAGACAGTATCTGTAGATAATTATCATTACCAAATAGCTTCCGTGGTTCATGAGCAGTTAAAATACTAACATTTGTTATCCTGTTTCACAGTGGGGTTCAGTTTTGCTGCACATACAGATGTTTGAGTGTAATGTTTGTGGTATCTTCATTAGTTAAACAAAACAAAACAAAACAAAAACCAAACCAACAAAGCCACAAAAACCCCCACTCAGACATTCAGCTTTCCAGCATTAATATTCATGTTGGAGAATATTTATAGAAAGTGAATTTTAAACTTAATTGCCTGCTATGTCTACAAATATTCTGCCTTATAAATTAATCAGCTTTAAAGAAAAATTCAAAGAAAGTGGTAAAGCAAATTCTAGTTTGTCTTTTCCTTCTCCCTCCCTCTTACTCCCCAATCCCCCAAATACCTCCACTCAAGGATACTCACCTCCAACAGTGATATCTCACGATTTATAATCTGCCTGGGGATGCGCCAATTTCATGACATGGAAAGCAAAAATATCGTGAAGTGCTGAACATACAGAATGGGGTAATTAAATGATTTTATGTTTTAATTCTGGCACAATAACACAACAGTTATCAGATAACATGATCTTTAAAGCTGCTTGATCCTTAAAGCTACTGGCAAAGCATTTATTGAGTAGAATAAATCACCCCAAACTAAACTACCTTCTTACACAGGCATTGGTTTAGAATATCTCTATATGACTGACTAGAAACAATCTCATCAACAACAATGGGTAGACTTTCCCAATTTTTTGGCATACAAATTTGACGCACAGAAGAAAATTAAACCATTTCTTGGAAATTAGAGCAAAGTCTCTAGGAGCCATGGGACTTTGGGATGATTTCATGTAGAATCATGAAAAAACTCTAACCAAGCAAAAATCATCAGAAAACTTCTATTTCTATTTTTTATACATCTCACAGCCACACTGTGGTCTGGGCGATGTTTTCAAGTGAGCAAGGCTGATTCATGTTTATATCAGGTGCCCAGAGGCAGAAGCATTTGGATGGCTCAGCACTGTCCCACACCCAAAGCACAGTCAGAGGCCCCACAGTGGCTGCTCTCCTGGCAGGGGCTGATCCCTCCAGTGCCCCAGCCTTGCACATACCTTGCGCTACGCTTCCTGCCTCAGTCTACCTGGAGACTACACCCGCTTCTCATTGGCTGTTTCCTCAGCCCTGAAGGCAGACACAAAGCCAGATTTATATTTAACTTTTCCCTTTTTGCACTGTTCTGTGCTGTATCTTCATTCTCCTATTTTGCTGTCTCACCCTCTCTTAATGTCATGCTGTCTAATTACATTGCTTTCATTAGTGCTTTTCTAGACTGTACAGCAAAACCAATCAATTTCAATTAGCATTTTTGCGCATTATCATAATTTTTCTTCTCCAACATAAAGTCATGACTGCATTTCTACATTCAAACAAGTGAGCCTGTACACGTTAAGCCAGGCGAGTCACCTGTTTTGACGATCTATGGTGGACACGAGGACCTTAGGGAAGTAGTCATGCATGTGCTAGCAGCACTTCAGAAAGGTCTCCTGCAAGGGCATTATGTTAGACATATGGCTACTCCAGGAAATTGTATCTTGACCTAAAGTATTGGTTTGGAAATGTAAAAGAGAAAAAAAATGGGGGGAAGAAAGCACACGTCCTTACTCGTGCAGGAGGGGCTCAGTGTAAAGGGTAGGTGAAAATCAACTCAAAGAAACAGCAGGAAGCAAATAAGCAAAGAAGAGGACCACTCACCACCTCCCCATCTGCGTAAGGGATCCCACCAGGACAGAGATGCACATCACAAAAAGCCTCCCTATAACTACAGATAGAGGGATTTCAGCAACAAACGCCTTGCTGGCTCAGAGGTCTCTCTGGAGTAGGCTGAGATGCATCACATTTCTGCAGAGCCTTTGAACTGGAAAATTCTCTTTAAGAAGGGCCCATAGGGAAGAGTTACCTGGCAGAGGAGCTCGATTAATGTCAGTGCAGCAGCACACAGATGGCAATGATTCATGAATCTCTCCCCAACCCCAGAAATAAAGGATTTAAAGGGAAATTGCTTGTGATGGGCCATCAGAGAAACCTGCCCTCTCCTGGGTCTACCTCCGTGGGAAGGAATAGTCTCTTCTGCTCGTGCTCTGTACAACAAACTAAATACACCTCCACATGGATCCCCATTAAGACTAAAACTTAAAAGGAAAGTACCAGGGAAGTGGATGGAACACAGGTGTTCAAAACTGTTTAAGGACTGCAGAAAGAACATCTGCCAGTGTTTGACAGAAATGGAACAAAAAGCTCTCCAGTCTAAAATGCAAGGAAAACCAAAATACAAACCTTACCCTCTTCTCTTCCTTTTGAGACCTGCCTCACACTAGCGTAGGACAGAGATGACACAATAAAACATTTTAAAGACCGCAGCTGACAGCAAGTTTGCAGCCTGTTTAATTGGACTAAACACTAGCTCTGTCTTCAAGTTGTTAAATATGAATAATACCTTTCTCTACTTCTGAAGGATCTTTTGGGATCATATTTCATAAACAACTCATCTCAAAATGTTCAGTGATGCTGTCCTAGTTTTGGCAGAGTAGCTAACTAGAGTTGGTTTTCTTCCTAGTAGCTGGTGCAGTGCTGTGTTCTGGCTTTAGTCTGAGGACAACATTAACAACACACCGATGTTTTAGTTGTTGCTCAGTAGCACTTACCCTGACCAAGGATTTTTCAATCTGTCATGCACTGCCAGTGAGGAGGGACATGGGAAGCAGGGAGGGAGCAGGGACAAGGCACCTGACCCAAAATACCCAGAGGGATATTCCATACCACAGCATGTCATGCCCAGTATATCGACTAGGGGAAATTATCCAGAAGGGATCAATCGCTGTTTGGGTTGGGCATCAATATGTGAGTGGTGAGCAATTGTATTGTGCACCTGTTGTTTTAAATGTTTTTTTTTCCTTTCCCCTTTTAGTTTCATATTCTCTCCCCTTGTTATCCCCCTTATCATTATTATTAGTAATAGTAGTAGTATATTGTACTTCAGTTATTAAACTGTTCTTATCTCAATCCACGGGGATTGCATTCTTTCAATTCTTCTCCCCATCTCATCTGGTGGAGGTGAGCAAGTGGCTAAGTGGTATTTACTTACCTGCTGGGTTTAAACCATGACACACTCAGAAGACTGATGATGCATCTTACAGTGACAAATGGAAAGAAAAGATCAAGACTACTTCAAAGTGGGTGATAATGCTCCTCGCAGAACCTCTTTCAGATATTAATTCATTCCACTTAACATTTAGCATGTTATATGTCTATAAACAGGAGTTTAATTCAGAGTTGGTGTTTATTAGCAAGATAATTGTGCTTATTACTTAAGCATAGTGCCTAGCTGGCATTCAGCCTAGGCTGGACTTTCACTCCTATAGTATCTGCAGAAAGATTTGGACAGATCTCCAAAAAGCAGATGTTTTACCAATTAGAAAAGACTGCATCCAAAAACCATACTGATCCTCCACCCTCCAGCCTATTAAAAGTATTTTGAGATTAAATGACCATGCACAGAAACCAGGTGATGTGAATCACAGCCAGGAATTTGGTGTATGGATGTGGAAGTGGACAGGAACGGCTTTGACCAAGGCTCAGCGGTTATGCAGAGATTCTGTTTCCACAGTGAAAGGGCACTGCAGGTATAGAAAACAGAGAACTCACTTTTGAGGTGATTAATATCAGTTGTGGCATTTTGTTTTCATAGGTAGAGAAATATGTTTTTAAAATGTCATCATAAACTGAAGGCCAAAGAAATGGCACAGCCAACCTTGTCTATAAACACATTTGGGCAGACTAAAGTCAAAACAAAGTGAACGAAATCATTTCATATTAATAAAGTGGCAATATAGAATTTCAGATCAGACACTGCACTGGCATTTTGATGAAATTAATTCATTTGGAACTTGTTTTAACACTTAACAGAGGAAAATCCACTTTACATGACAGATGACATCATCATACTTTTCAAGTTGCATATACTGTAAGTGCTCATGATTCAAAAATAAAGTGTGCAAGAATACGTGACCATGCTGCTGTTGACAATAACTTAAATATCCAGTGAAGTACAATATTGCCTTAGAGAAGAAATCAAGTTTTCAATGGGTATGAGGCAGATTATTTTGTTCTGAAATCAATTTTAATAATATTCTAATGCCTTTATGTTATTGGGATATTTTCAAAAGAATAGCCTACCATCTCACACAGTTATAACAAAACCCCAAAGTTTAATTTTCTACTTGCTATGATCTTCCAAGAGGCTTTCTGTGGATACTTTCTATGCATTGCATTAGAAATTGGGCGCATTAATTCCTGTGGCTACTTTCACAGTAGCTGTGATTTTGAAGCAAAGGTTCAAAATGCATCAGGATTTTTTTGAATTAGCCATCTGCTATTTTTATGCATATGGTGTGATGGGAGGGGAAGAGAGGGAAAGTTCTCACATATCAAGAGTGGCTGATTTGCAAACATGTGAAAGCCCTTAGATCCTGTTTCTGAAAGGGTTAGTAGTCAACATGCCAGCTGGTTGGAGCTCTGCCTAGAATGGTTATTTCTTAATGAATTTTTAAGTGAAAGCCCTGAAAGACTCAAATCTCATATGGAGTGCAGTGAATTTGGGGTTTTATCCAATGCCTATCAAAGTGTATCAGCACAAGCACAGTAGACAATGAGTAGCATACTTGTCAAATGCCTGGCTATTCACCCCACCTTCCAAATAGTTTCCATAATCAAAGAACTATTAAATCACCATATTCTTTAAAGACATACTTCAAATTTTTGCTAACTGAAATATGTTGTTGCCTTGCACAAAACAATCTTTGCTGATAAATGTTGCTCTTTAGTATACTAGCTTGCATTATTGTAGAAATGGCTTTAATTAGATGAACAGATGCAACATAGCATGTGAACCAGTGAACCAGGCAGACACAGAAACCCATCCTAGAACTTCACCATTTTTGCCTTCTTTCCTTTGCTAGCTGGTAAGAAAAAAACATGTTATTCACTCAGTTACTGTAATTTTTTTTCTAATCTTTACTTCTATTTGTTACTCAGCTGCATAATGATAAAGGTTCACAGAGTTTGAAGGAAACTGAATTGCTGACAGTTTGCCATGAATGTTAAGAACCATATACTTTTGAAATTATTTTTTCTTTCCCTCTTTAATAATTAACTTTTGGTGATCAAATACATCTTTCAGTCTGGTCTATAAAGGAAAAAAAAATTTAAAAGTAGAAAAACATGCACTCATCCATAAAAGAACATCTAATAGCAAAATATTTCCCCCGTAACTCAGTGTCTTGATCAGACTAACACAGAGCTGGACCATCAGAAAGTAAAAAACATACCATGTTTTTTGAATGGTTTAACGTGAATTCAAGATGTAAAATCGCTTTCACCAAAAGGCTGACTGAAATTTACATCTAAGATAGAGCATGATCGAGACTGTAAGGAAAACCACAATGCAGATGATGTGTTTCACAAGGGATTTTCCCCTGCTGAAGGGAGACCTCACAACTGCAGAAACAGCTCCATAAATCTTTACTGGTTCCTAATCCACCTCTACCCTTTTGATCTCAGAACAATTCTGACAAGACAGGTGTCTGCATTACTGTCATGGGTTCAGCAGCAGCAGTTATTTTTCTCCTTCTGGGTAGCTGGTGCAGCACTGTGGTTTTGATTTTGGGCCTGGGAACAGCGCTGATAACAGCAGTGTTTTCAATTACTGCTTGGTAGTGTTTTGTC
>JARCZZ010034367.1:11161-27746 GCA_030323915.1 Brotogeris chrysoptera
CTTGTATTATTATTGATGGTAGCAGTAGTGATTTGTGTTATACCTTAGTTACTAAACTGCTCTTATCTCAACCTGTGAGTTCTTTTGATTCTCCTCACTATCACCCCGGGACTGGGGGAAGAAAGAGGGGAGTGAGTGAGTGAGAAAACTGCCTGGGTGGGGGTCTTAAACCATGACAATTACACAGGCATCTGATTTGCCCTGTCTGATACGAGCGTGTCAAAGATTAACCAGTTCCTGGAATTTTAAATAATTGTCTTTCTGGGTCAAGATCAGGGTGCATGAGTAGGGGAAATAAAACCTGGCTGTTCTGTAACTAAATAGAGCATTAAGAGAGAGGGTGAAGGGCTGGGCAATTCCAGAGCTGCATATTGCTGGAGCCTGGGAAAGCCCATGACTCTGCAGTGACAGGCTTTTATTTTTCTTTATTTTTTTATTAATGTCCCAAAGCCCTCATTTGTATCTTGTTGCAAAGAAACTGAACCCCTTTTGCCTGCCCAAAGATGTTAAACCTTTCCATAAAAGCACACAAAATTATAAGAGGTTTAGTTGAGGAGCTGACATACATCACACACTGTCTGCCGCAAAGCTTGTCAGTCAGGAGCCAGAACAACTGGATAGTCACAAGCATTGAAGGCACTAAATGGTTCAAACGCTAAGCAGCTGTCAGGGTCATAACCACATTCTTTATCTTTGCCCTTCATAGAGAGGTTAACTTATTTTACCATTACCACACTAAATATTTTCAATGTTACATCTTTTTCAAAGATACACGTACAGAGTGTGTAAAGTAGTAAGAAAATCTAGTGTTTTCAATACACATGCAGGGTGTGTGAGCAGTCAGAAAATCAAGTGTTTCCAATGGAAAACTTTAATTTCTGATCAAAACCAAATAAAATGAGAATTGAAGTCATAATGTTTCAGGATCAATCACAGAAACAAGTTTCAGCTGACAGCTTTTGCATGCTTCTTTCAAACAAGGTGAAATATCTACATTCAGATTACCGATGAATGATAGACAAGTAATCACTTGAATTCAGCTTTCCATTAAAAACTTTCATGGGACACACACTGACCACACCCAGGTCCCTGTTCTTGCTGGGTATTTCCGTGTCACACAGGGTGAACCAGAAGGCTCAGCAAGAGCATCTTCCCTGCTCAGACAGAGTGATTCACAAACAGGGATAACTAACTGAGCAAATGAAACAGAGAAGTTACTCAGTTAGGGTACAGCTTGAAGTCCCTCAATACTCTATCTAATGTCATGTCTAGAACACATTATACAGAAATGCAAATTAATTATACAGCAAAGAGTGGGCCCATATAAAGTATTTAAATGCCAATACATGTTTTTGAAGAGCAGACTAATTATAAGGGGAGAAAAAATAACAGAGAAATGCATTTAAATATTTTATGGCACAAGATGTTAAGTTTTTGTAGTGTTTTTAAAAATTCATAAGGGAATAGTAATGCCAAGGAAAAGAAGTAGTAGTAAAGACAGAAAGGAACAGCAGTGTTTTGATGAAGTCAAGGCTCACATTAAGTGTTCACATTTAAAGTCAATCCTCTGTTGCAGTGCTCCCAGGATCAGGCCCTAACCAGTGTATTTCACCCTCCAGTGTTAGAAATTAAAGAGTATTTTGTCACATTAAGATGAAGATATGCCATTTCTGAAGCACATATCTTATGTACATTTAAATTGATATTATTTTGTTGAATGATTAAGAATCATAGAATCATAGAATAGTTAGGGTTGGAAAGGACCTTAAGATCATCTAGCTCCAACCCCCCTGCCACGCACAGGGACACCTCACACTAAACCATGTCACCCAAGGCTCTGTCCAGTCCAGCCTTGAACACCACCAGCAATGAAACATTCACAGCTTCCCTGAGCAACCCATTCCAGTGCCTCAGCACCCTTACAGTAAAGAACTTCCTCCTTATATCCAATCTAAACTTCCCCTGTTTAAGTTTGAACCTGTTACCCCTTCACCTATCACTACAGTCCCTAATGAAGAGTCCCTCCTCAGCATCCCTATAGGCTCCCTTCAGATACTGGAAGGCTGCTCTGAGGTCTCCATGCAGCCTTCTCTTCACCAGGCTGAACAGCCCCAACTTTCTCATCCTCTCTTCATATGGGAGGTGCTCCAGTCCCTTCATCATCTTCATGGCCCTCCTTTGGACTTGTTCCAACAGTTCCATGTCCTTTATATGTTGAGGAGCAATGATTAAATTTCAGGATGTAATATAACAATTAGAACTAGGGATAATCCCTCACAAAAAATACCCATGGAAAAGACTAGAAAAGTGTTGCTATGAACTTTTTCAGTCTAACCTTTCCTTAATGTAATCACATATATCAACTATCAGATTGAACATATAATTGATCTATTTAGTTAAATAGATGCATGTCAACTTAAACCTACCAAATTAATTAGTTTACACCAGCCTTCCTTCTCCCTCAAAGGAACAGTGTTTGCATATTAATCTGCAGTATTTGCAGGTGTGTGCATGCCACTGATCAATAAATCATTTAATGGGAAACAAATGGCACATGACTTGGAGTAAGCTGCAACCTGCTGCAACACACAGGTTTCTGTGAGCGGTGTGTGCCAGTGGAGCCTAATTTCTGAAGTATTTACAGATATGCACTGGAATAGACAGATGAAGCTCAAATGAGGATCCATTTACAATTGGCAGCAAATAATATCTGAAATCTCCCTCTAGAAGAACATACTGTAGCTACTATATGCTATTAAAGGGATGCTTCCACCCTCATTTATCACATTTATTTAACACTGCCAGTTCTCAATTCAGAAACCTGGTACCAACATACATTTGTTTGTCATTCTGAGAATGAAACCTTTACTTGCATTCATAAGGCAGACAGAATAATCCATCAAGCTTTTACCCACCAGCGACTTGGTTTAAGCCAGTTTTCCACTGATGAATGGCTTTATGCAACATTTTCTATTGCCTGATATCTGACCGACATGAAGAGTGTTGTTCCAAGAATTTATAGATAAATTACTTATGCAGTTCAGTACAATATACCTTTGTTCCACATAATATAATTCACAGAAGTTATTTCCCACTAGGATTTACAGAGTTATATAAAGCAGTTAGAGTTAAAATAATGGTAGAGTAAAAAAAAGAAATTAGAACCTGTAACTACTGAAGAAAAATGTTTTCTAATGTGATTTGCAAATAAACAGTGAATTAACGAGGGAGAGAGATGCAAGGATACTCCCATAGGAAAACTAGCCAGGGAATGGAGAGTGGGGCATTTGACAAAGCGTTGCACTCCTTTACTGCCGCTTACTTGGACTGGCTTCACCCATTTATCTATGAATTATTCACTACTGGATCCTCAATAAGCTTATTAGCACCAGACTTTATTTCTGGAGATTTTTTCTACTCACCATCAACATCCAACCTGATTTACTTATGCTACACAACAGAATCACCAGCCCTGATACCGCAGTGATACGTTGCAATAAAAGTGACTCCTCCTAACAGCAGCATCTGACATTAGAAGAGGTTATACTTCAAAGTGCACCTCACCTCCTTGCCCATGCACTCTGGCCTGTGTACTTACTGTAAGAGCCTGTGCTTTCCAGTAGGTATTTTTTACTTGAGTAACTACTAGAGGTTTTCCTCATACACAAGAATGCTATTTAAATTACACTTAGACCTCACCTGTACTTCCAAATTCACACTGAGGAATTTGCACTACTGTATAGTAACTACATACTGCAGAGAGGAGAACAGGCAATGACAAACTCACATATAGGTACCAGAGCCTTAATAATGCAATGAAAGGAGTAATACAGGTAGTAAAATTAATTTCAGTAAATCACATGTGCTTTACAGAACAACTTCACTGGAGATGCAGCAAAGGCCAGCCTGACAGAATACATTTAATTTCCAGGGGGAGTGTACCAAGTATTATTGGACAGTACCAGACTAAGTGTACATCTTTATACTACTAGTTATATTTAACAATAAATATTCATTCATTCACAGAGTAGAAAGTTCTGGGAATAATCATGCTATTTTCAGACTGCAAAATACATCCTAGTCACATTCATCAAAGCTACTTAGAAGTCAAATTTATATGCAATGGAAAAATTTATTCCCACATCATTGCTCCATGCACCTGAAATCTGTGGGGCCACACTGCTTTGCATTCAGACATAAAAAAGGTTAAATCCCAACCCTACAAAACCAATGGCAAAACTATCATTGTTTTAACCTTTGCTGTACTGCAGAACATAGGTACAACCACATAACAGAGACCAGCCTGGGTCAATCTAACGGTCTGGAACAAGTTAATCACAAATCCTCCTGCAGAATAAAGTTTACCAAAAAAAATATCTGTGTAGCTTCAGGTCACGATAGTCCCTCAGGATTTTCTTCTGCCAGAGCTGCAGTCTGACAAAGAAAGCTGATGCAGGAACATTTTTCTTCAGTTCTTATTCCAAAACAGTACAGAAATGGCTTTTCCTTACAGAGGAAATTTTGGAGCTATTAAAATCTCTTAACAGCAACCCTCTGGCCCCACTTGGTTCACATATGCTGGGACTGTAAGAGATGCATCTATACTGAGAACCTTGGATCTTCTTCTTCATTTTTTGATATTAAAAAAAAAAAAAAAAGATATAGCTCCAGGGCACTAGAAGTCACTACTGTTAGGTGCTGCTCTTTCTGACCGTCCTGAGAGCATACAGCAGCAGTAGTCTGAGCGGAGATTTCAGAATATAAGAGTGATGTGACCTCTTGTGGGAAAGGTATGAGCTGGTGGAAAGTCAGAGATGTGGTGCCTGAACTCCAGAGATCGCAGATGGATATTTTAGTTAGTGTGTGTTAAAGCTCTATATGTCCTAACCAGGATCTGTCCACCTTGTATTGCATTCAAAATAAATGCAGGGAAGAAAAAAATATATGTTAAAACAAGGTAATCCCTACAAGAACTATGTAAAACTTTTTGTCAAAGATATCAGTAGTCTAAAAGTATTAAAAGACAAGTCTCAGTTTCTGTCAAATCAGACTGACACAAAAAACTTAGGTATCAGTGTATTTACATTTATGAGTATTTATAGCAGACAAAACCATAAATCAATATCAATCCATTTCTTCACTCAAAAGTGGCAGTCTACAAAAACAGTTATAGCTTTAGCACCGACAATGATTTCTATACATTCTTAACTGTATTCTGGAAGAAACAACCACAAGCATTCTGGTCAGAACTAGCATTTTCCTAACTGAAATTTCTGTAAGTCCTCTATTATTTCCAAAGCCAGCAGGCACAAAATAACAATGGATCCTCCAGCTCAAGTGGTTTTTCTGATAAAGAAGAAAGCAAGAATTACCATAATAGGTGCAAATTAGAAGGACTTCACAAGGCAGAAAAACTCCTAGGGCCACCTACAGTTTTGGGGAAGGAGGGGAGGGTTACAGCTATACCTTTTTAGATAGGAAGGATATTTTTCACCTCAGTGATAGCTGAAGCATTGTCTGGCCAACATTCCATCACTGATGGATGGAGAAAGACAGGAATCACCAGAGAACATTTCCTTCATTTATCAGCCAAGAAAGCCAAGGCAAAGTTAGGCTCAAAAAGATGAGTCCCATTTTCAAACACTCAATAAGATCTCAGTGATATCCAAGTAAGACATGACCCTGCAGCTGAATCAATCTTAAAAATAACAGATATAGTAAGAAAAATAGCAAGGGAAGAATAGCAATTTAATAATAGTGAGAGTTAAGGACACCAGGAGAAGCCTATTGATTTCCTGAGCTTTAGAGCAGGTCTTGCTTCAGCATAACATGGGAGGTATTCAACAGTTACAGCTCCTGATGTCCTATTGCTCTCAAAGGCTTCTCTTTACAGGGCTCCTGAGCACCTGTCCCGAGATACCCCATAGCACTTTTCCCAGAGGCTGCAATAGATTACTAGATATGTATTACAACCTTTTCACTTATTGAGGGGGAAAACCTTGGGTTTCATAAAGTGGCTTTGAGTGGTGAAACACAGCAAAATACTGCCATGTCTTGTTGGAGTAGCTTCAGCAATTCCCATGGTTTCAAAAACAAATTCAGACTAAGTACAGCTTAAGAATTAAATAAAAAATAAATAAGGGGAGAGGGTGCTATTTACTGAGCAAGCCAAGACCTTTAAAAAAACCACACTTTTGAACTTACTGGTTAAATTAGTATTTGTTGCTCAGAGTACACACGTCCTTCAAGCTCACCCCTCCAGCTTTCCCTCTGTGGTTCAGCACTGCACAATAGCTCACAGGCTGAGGTGGCCAATAATTCAATCAGCCTGATTGAACTGAAAGTTGTATTTTATCTCAATAATGTAGTATTTTGGACAATAATAATTCCCTTTGCCTGATAAAAAGGAACTTGTGCATAACAACATGATGAGTGGTCCAAATAGAAAAGTGATTTTTAACTGGATTGTGGAGAAAGCTGTAAAAATATTATAAAATAATTAAAAAGAAATGTAAAAAAAAGCAGTGAACTGCACAACTTGCTCAGCCAGAACTGTGGTTTTCACTTTAACCTTGTAATAGACATAATTCAATTTAGCTTAGTCCCCTCAAAGGGGCCACAGAGTTAAGTGGTGACACAGAACCTGGGCTGGAGTCTAAGCCATTGAAGTTGAACACAAAAGCTATCTGATTGTTTGCTTCACAACAAATAAGATAGCAAACAAGTTAAAAACACATAGTTATCATTTATGTGGATACACTCCAGTGGAAGAAATGGAAGATTCTGAATGAAACGTTTACAGCCACGTATAATTTTACTCCAGTCATTATAAATCATTTTGTAATCTGGCAACAGGTAAGAAGTAAAATGAAAATAACACCAGCAGAGCTCCCCAGTTGACCAAATAAAGGATATCTTTAATTGTTTTATCACTAAAAGCACAGATCAGTGCAGCAGAGCAGAAAGCTTCAGGTTGAAAGCCCAGCTCCCTTGAAAGGTCAGCTCCTCTGCGCACATCATGTCAGCTCAAATACAGTTCAAGAGAAGAACAGCAAAAAAGCATCCTGTCACTGTCTGCCTCTGTCAGAGATTTCCTTTTGATGCAAAGTAATTTGAACGCTCCATATAGTTATATCTCAATATATATGGCGAGAAACCAACTTGATTATTTAATTTTGATTTTTTGATTAAGCTAATTTTTTCACCCTGTAGTATTTTGAGATCTAAAACATTCTGCATTATCAAGCTACAGGGAAATAGTTTTAATGGTGTATATTTTCACCATGGAAGGAATGGATTGCTTGTTTCCAGATGCATTAGCTGAAATGTTAGGAACATGCATCCATGAAGTTTGAACCATGAAATACAAACTCCATTGAAATACTAGACCAAAAATTTTTTTCATCTAGATAAAAATAATCTTAAAATATCCTTTAAGTTTGTGAGCATGTATAAAATTTAAAAATAATGATAAAGATGCTTTAATTTCTGCTTTAGAATCCAGTGTGAACTAAACTCAAATCAGAAATCAAAAACACCTTGTTCATTCAGACCTGGATTCAACAAGGTATATAGGCCCACGCTAAAATGACCATTAGTCCAATGGACTTTACTTCTTCAGCTACACTGGACATTACTTGAGGTAAAATATATATGTAGCTGGACTGCTTGAAATAAGTTTAATGTTAAGAGTTTAATACTACTGTTGAACTAAGACTTAGCTCACAGTTTGCATTCAGAATATGGTGAGGTTTAATAGAAATATAAGGTCTTATTGAATTGCTATTCCCAACTAAACTTACTCTCCTTGTTTAAACCATCAGAACTGGCAATGAGGTGTGATGAGCTTTTCACACAGCTTTGTTATAAAACAATGCCGGAATCATGAATAAGTAAAACCTGTGGTACTGTGGTGAGCAAACAGCAAAGGTAGGATATTGCAGACATATCACTCTTGGCAAGGCTAAGCAATAGGTGATACAGATAAGTGGGGTTGGAATAAAATATGATTAAACCAGTCTTTTCCATTCTGTTTTGATTTAAGAGAACAAAGTGCAAACTATTCATCTTCTGTCTAGAGGCAGTAAATCAACTGATAAAGAAAAGTGAAAAGTAAGTGAGGTGCCAGGAAAATCAAATCATCACGTGCTGGTAAATTTCTTACAGAAAGGAGGAAAATAGGATTAAATGACAATGCAGAAGTATTGACCCATGGCATCATCAGAATTTACGCGAGATTAGTACAGAAACAAAAATTAACATCAACAACCAAGCACAACAGAAGGAAAGAATAAATATCAGTAGAGTTAAGATATTATGGTGCAGAAGAGTACAGCTCTGGGTCTGAGGAAGGTTTCCTCTGTATATTTTTCTTTTGGCTCTGCCAGCATACCATAGAAATAATGTGTTTTAAGGAGTAGTAGGAAAACAGCTGCAGTGCTGCTGAATTACCACCGCTACAAGGGATGGTCATAGCGCTTCTGGGTTACTGAGAAGAAAATGCACCAACAACTTCTCTCTCTGTGAAGATGGTTATAGACTGTTATAACCAATGCTTATTGCCACTTGCTACTAGTTTGAAGGTCAGTAGCTGTCATTCTCAAAAGTGGAATCCACCATTGTAAAGGAGGATAATCCTATGCAGGTATCACCAGCTAAAGCAGACAACCCATATGCACCAAGCCCACAAACCAACAGTCAAAAAACCCAAAATTCCCAAACAAAAAAAAACCCACAAAACCCCACACTTGTTTGCTTCAGTTGCAATTCCAACACAAATAAAAAAACTTTAACAGAAAAATATTTTATAATCCAAATCCAAAACCACATTTTTTGTCAAAGATTCTACTTTTCCATATTCCACTGTGTCCTGGGTTCAGCAGTAGCAGCCATTTTTCTCCTTCTTAGTAGCTGGTGCAGTGCTGTGGTTTTGACTTTCATCCTAGGAACGGCACTGATAATACTGATGTTTTTAGTTGTTGCCCAGTAATGTTTACTCTGACCAAGGACTTTCTGAGTCTCATGCTCTGCCAGAGAGAAGAGGAAGCCGTGAGGAAGCAGAGACAGGACACCTGACCCAAACTGACCAAAGAGGTATTCCATATCATAGCACGTCATGTCCAGTATATAAAGTGGGGGCAGTGACCCAGAAGGGTTAGATCACTGCTCAGGTCAGGCTGGGTATTTGTTGGTGGATGGTAAGTGGTTGTATTCTCTTCCCCTGTTATTTCCCTTATCATTATTATTATTGGTGGTAGCAGCAGTGGTTTGTGTTGTACCTTAGTCACTGGACTGTTCTTATCTCAGCCCATGGGAGTTAAGTTCTTTTGATTCTCCTCCCCATCCCTCTGGGAGCAGTGAGAGGAAGGATGGGGAGTGAGGGAGAGGCTGCGTGGTTCTGGGTTGCCAACTGGGCTTAAACCAAGACACCCTGTGCATGATTTTATTTGTTTTATGGCAGGCAATCTATTCCAAAGCATTTACCAAACCTGCAAATTGGTAGATTTTTACCAAAAGTAAATGGTAGCTAGAAGTGTTCCCATCTTTATCAGAAGGCAATGCTGAAGAGCCTTTCAGGAAAAGCTTTCGCATCACCTTAGGAACGGCAGAAAGATTGACACCCACACAGTAGACATTCTTCCAACTATCTAAATAAAAAATTTCCAACACTTTTTAAATTGCTTTTTCCCTTCCCAAGCCTCATGCATTATGGGGTTTTACTTTGAACCCTGACTGCATGGCTGTGGCCCTTACCATGTCCTAACTTTACCTGCTTTGCCTAAGCACATACACCGATGAGCAGTTCAGGAGATGCATGTGATCATCTGCAGCCATATCCAGGAACAAACAGCTGCTCCTAGGTCAGGGATCAATGAGAGGTTCCATCACACTTATTATAGCATAATTTATAGTGGCACATACCTAACCTGGGGCAGACTCCTGGATTTGACAAACACCCCTACCCAGCACCAATTCTACTTCTGTGATCATAGAAAGCTTCTCTCCTCTTCCTCAGGGAGTATTTAGAAAAGAGAATTCAGTTTAAAAGTCCAGATACTGTAAGATACGCCACTATTATATTCCCCCCTAAAAATAATGATTCCATTAAAACATGCTGCTTCATATTGCAAATATTTCTGATTCACCACTGCTTGTGTTGGGCTGTTGAATGTAGACAGCAAAATTTAGCATATTTTAAACTTGTAAGATGAGAAAGTGTTAGTGTTTTAAATTAAATCATTATACTGAGGTTAGAATTTAATTTTGAGCTAGCGAGGAGCACAGTGCGGAGCCTCCTGAGGAAGGATCAATGTGTCAGCCAGGAAGGGATGAAGTCATGAAGCAGAATTGGCATTCTTTAGAGAAACAGAAAAGCAAAATGAGTTAGAAACAAGCTGAATGGATAAAATGAAGGGGATAATCCTGCAAGTTTCACAAAGCCTACAAGGAGTTTATTTGTTAGCACTAGCTATATACTTGCAGCATGATGGTTAAAAGGAACACTCAGTGAATACTTGATAATTATTTTTAATTCACCAATATTTTAAATCAGTAATAATAATAAAAAATCATGTACTGCCACCACCACTGCTATGTGATTAACAAAATTGTGTGCCCTTAGATTTTAATGGCATTACAAAAGAACTACCTGAGAGGCTTGGGTTGATGGGACAAAGCAAGGGGAGCACACAGACAGGGTTGCATGTCAGAACTGGCAGATGAAACCCTGCTTCTAGCACCACATCAGTGAAACACACTACTAACTAGGACATGTGGCATCCCTGACGTCAAAGACATGGTCACAAAAAGGGGCTCATTACAAAACAGTTATATTTCATGAAGCAGTGTGGGATCAGTGGCCCATGGCCACCAAGGGAGTAAAAATGAGTCCACAACCATTTCTCCAACTCAGCATGGAAGGGGCTGTGACAACAAGGGCAGGTGATACACTTTGGATAATTCCTCTAGGCTGGAATTTCTCGACCTGCAAGGCTTCCTTATCACTGAAAATAAATGGGGCATAAAGTGATACCCAGTCCAGGACCCTTTCCTAAGACAAGATGAAAAAAACCTCCTTAATTGACTGAACTGGACCACAAGCTATAAAGCTTAAGAGACATTGCCTTGGGTGATGCTGCTGCTCAGCATGAGATCTAATCTGCTCAGGATGCTGAGCAGAGGACCCAGACACCACTCAGGGACAGCTGATCACTGTCCTCTACACTTGCTGTGGAATATAACACATTTCTTTTACAGCTGTATTTTCCAGCTGAGTTGAATTTTTTCTGAGATTACAAGTCTGGGAGGACAAGCAAGCCCCTTCAGGTTTATAAATCCAACGTCATTTGCAAACTAGGTCTGGGAAAAAAGTATTATGTTTTTCTGTTTCAGCTGATGTCAGCAGTTACAGAGAATTGGAACAGACTGAAGAGGGAAGAAACAGAAGGTATAAGTATATATGAGCCTTTCTGATTTAACTTAAATCTCCACATCTACTGGAGGAAACAGTAATAGGGTAGATATGAAAGGAGCTACAGGATCTTCATTTGGAGGGCTTCTCTGCTCCTCACAAAGTCAATTGAGAGAAGATTGATAAGCAGATTGAGAGATCTGCTCAACAGAGCAGATTGATCAGTTCTAATAAACTGCAATGTCTGTGAAGAAGTGGGTCCCAGTTCATGGCTGGAGCATTTAGCAAGGACTGGTCATGAGCAGAGTTATATGTGCAGTCAGGGTGATAATATAAGAGTAAACCACCATAGCACCTTTAGAACCCCAACTTGTATTGTACACATTTATACAGAAAGCTTCTATGTATTACTTTTTAGCAGTACTTAGACTATAACCTGTGTCATTTCCAGATCCATTATGTTACCATATGGCTTCCTTGCACAAATGGTCCAGAACTGAAGCTCTGCATTACAGAAGAGCTGTAGAGCAACTCTTCCTTAGAGCATCATTCCTGAAAATGAGTGGGCAGCAATAAGGAGAGTAATAGTCCTAACACGCCACTTTCCCAGCTAATGTCTGCTCAGAAATACCTCTGTAAACCCTGCTATAAGTATCCTTACCACCCTAATAGGATTGCAGCATCACCAGGCAAGCTAGTTATGGTATACACTGTGGTTAATCCTAACCCATCAACCAAACGCTAAACTAAATTTACAAGCCTAGAGAGCAAATTAAGGTTGTAACACAGTCAGAAAGCAAAGTGCAGCTGTGGGTGCCTTACAGCTATTGGCAAAGATTTGTCACAGAGGCTCAACTGAGAGTTATCTCAGCTTTTCACAGGAAATAAGCACCAGCTCCTGCTAACTGGAGTCCCATGCACCATAACCAGCCCCATGCAGCATCTGTACCAAAGGAAATTAAAGTCCAAACATGAGGCAGTCTGCACAGATAAGTGTTTACATTTGCACTGTGCATTATCAAACAAGTGTGAAGTAGCAGAGCATTATTTTCAGTGATGAAACTAGATTTTTGGACAGTGAATAGAGCTTTAAGTATTTTTCCCCCTTTGTGTGTCTAGAAACTTCTGGCTGAATAATCCTATTCTAAAGCACAGTTTGTGGAGTACTTGGCATTAATTCTGCAGGCATGTTGCCATGAGTATTCAATCAGGCTGCTCAATTACACAGTAACTGAATGCTGACACCTACTGACACACAAAACCCTCATACCATAATGCAGAAACCCGACATGCACATCATGCACATGATTCAGCTTTTCCCTCGGCAGCATTAGTGGCAAGGATGGGACCATGAATCTTTTCAAAGGGATTAAAACTCCTGCAGTATTTTAACAACCTAAGCAGCAGAGTTTTTACTAAGTTTGCAAAGGAACTACATGTGTATGCATTGCAGTCACACAACATTATCCACATCAATAGGTATTTGTAAGTCAGTTTCATATCAGGCTGGGAAACCTGAGGAAACATGGTGATTCAGCTACTACAGTCATTCAGAGGTGCATAAGCTTGAAATAACTATGTCATTTAGGCTGCTGCGATAGGGTCACACTGCTGGCTTCCAAGCGTACTGATCTCTAGCCTTCAGGCTACATTTGAAACCAGAGCTCATGGCAATCAGGACTGAGCCAGAGGAGATTAGCATCATAAAGTGATGCCTTCCAGTGAAATATTTACCTTTAAATGAGAACATAACAATGCAGTGTTTTAGATGTTATCTCAGGAAAAGCACATTCTTCTGTTACGTATGCACTCAGAGATGATGCTAGCACTTTGAAAATAAAAACTGAAATGCATTAACCTTATAACTATCAGTCTGTCCATCTGTTGATCTCAGCCCATACTCCAGCAATTGTAGAAAATTTTGCTGAACCAAATCTTAGTAAAAGCATAAAAAAATTTCAAATATTACTGATTTTACTGAGCTGGAACTAATTTTTGCTGTACTGCACCATCAAAAGAAATGCACATTTACACTAATGCATACATAGTAAAAACAAAAATGGTTTAGAATAAAGTTTTGACTGGACTTGATGGCCTGATTTTCAGAGATCAGTTAGGGACAGATAAGCAGAGAGTATATTATTTATTTGTTAATAGAATATACTCTTAGCCATTTGGTGAGCTAACAGACTCCATTAGACATGGAAGGAAATACCAATCTACTGCAAGTGTATTCAGAAATATAGGTATAACTTTATCACATCCATGCTTTAAACAAAGAATTGCTTTGGGACCCACCATAATTTTCTGTTCACATTTGTGCACCAGACCCCCTGGTTTCGACAGAGGAGAGTGACCAGGGGCGCAAGTCCATCAATAGGCATGTCAGTGCATGCAAGAACAAGTACCTTGAGGAAAGGATGAATCACTTCATTGTAACACTTCGTTACATTTCTGAAACATACAAAATAAGTGCTACTGAAAATGATTGCCATTCCTTTATTTCAACAGTCATCGGAAGCAGAAGGATCAGAGAAATGCAAATACATTGAACTGCATTAACAAGGTTGCCCTGAGCAAAATTATCTTTTGCTGTCAATAGGGTGCTGGAACCTCTATCTCAGCTCCATGTGAAAAGTAAACATACTAGAATCACTGAATGATTGCTTCCGATTTCCTTTCTGTAGTGAACCAACAGTGTCAATTCAAAGTAATAATAAATTAGTAGTATATAAGCACAGAATTGACTGTTAACTCTTTATCCATTGTGGTTGTAATAAAGTATTGCTCTGGGAGGAAAAAAAATCTACTTGAATAACACTGAAAAGAACTGACTATAATGATTATTTCACATTACACAGAAACTTCTTCAGCCTTTACATGGGATTTTGCTGTTATTACTGTAAGCTGCAAACTGACACAGAAACACACACAAATTCCCTTTTTTCCCCATTCTCGAAATAGAACAGCGAAAAAGCCCTTTCTGTTCTCTAACACCTCCTTAGCAGATGGCGATGAAACTAAACACCTCCCACACCCAGCTGGGAGGCATGGTACAGGAAAATTCCTCCCCCGTGTCCAGTTTAAAAAGGAACCCGCAGAGCAAACTGGAGGTGGTGAAAGCCCGCGCAGGGATGCCCCGGCACCACCCTACATTTCCATATGAGCCTCCTTCAACGTTAATCACTCTGTACCGACCCTCCTCCTTCTGAGCTCACTTCTGAACTAAAAGCAGCTCTTAAGATCTGCTCTATTTTCCCTTCTCTCCCCACCTTGAACAGCTCGTTTCAGTTCCTGCTCTGCCCTCAGCACAGGCAGTGGGCATTGACCCTTTCCCCTCTTTCCTTTCCATCCAGCTTTGTCCTTCTTCATGGAAACGATTCAACTTTTCTGCAGCTTCTCAAAATCACAAGCTTTTCCTTAACAAGACAGCATTTTTTTCCAGATAATGAACAGGAAATCAAGAAAAAGCTTTCAGGATCACCATTCTGCTCTATCAGGTTCTACTGACAACGGGGGAAACAAAAAGACAACAGAACTGGTTCCTGGTGGAGCTGAGCTTGTTGCCCAAAGCCCCGCAGCCTGGTGTCCCACGACACAGGGGTACAGCGTGATCAGTAATCCTGTGCTACTGTGGCTTAAAGTCCTGTACTAGGTGTGCTTAAAAAAATCCAAAACGCACTTACCAGCAGTTACATTTTAAGCCATCGGGTCTGGTTAATATGTATCATCTATCCCTAAAATTAATCCAATATGAAAAGCAGTGTAATTTGAGAATTATGGTTCAAGCATACTAAAACACCACCAGGTACAGCCTCTAAGATAATGCACAGAATGAATGACTGGCCTAAATCGTTGTCCTGGACACATTAAAGTTCTGCTAGAGCTCAGTTATCATGTTTTCCTGTATCTTTTTGAAATTATGTTAAAGCCACAGGCGCTAGTTCTGACCTCCGCATGATCAAGAGATCATGTTCAAGCACTTATGGGAATATTCTACATTCTCTAAAGAACAACGCTGATTTGCTTTTTGGTTTGTTTTGGGTTTTTTTAAATGGATTTTTAAACAGGTAGTACCACCTTGTTTTGATAATAATATATAAATATTGTCTAAATATAAATTATCCTCTTACATGTGTTGCTATTGTATAAAAAGAATTCTGATATGATCAATAATTATAAATCAATAATAGAGCTTTGTGTGCAACAGAAGATTACTCTCATGACTTGAGTGCCTTCATTAAAAGCATCTGTAAGGGTGGCAATCCATCTTAATAATTCTTAAATCATGTATGAACATAAAAGTGCCTATGGCGTTATTCAATTCCTATTTAAGTCTAAAGAAAACTGCCTGTTTAAATTATACAGAAGTCACATTTCTCCTGAAATGCACTTTGATGTGATTCTGTGCAAATACACATTTGCCATAAAACAATACTTTTTTTGAAGCAGGTAACCTCGTAATGCTGCTCATTGGTTCCGGCTGCGAAAGCCAGTTCTGTTTTTATTTCTCCCAAGATATGATTTATAATTTTTCTTTTCCTTACAAATAAATCCTAAGGAACAAGCAGCATATTGGCAGGTCCCTTTCTCAAAAACGACCACAGGTCTGCAATGATGGACGCTAACGCAATGGTTTCATATTTCAAACTTGCATTCAGCCTGGGACTATTGACCCATTTCTCCGGAGGCATAAATCAAGTTTTTCTCACTTCCATGGTCAGCTTCGTTCTTAATTTCTCATTAGAGAAGTTTTAGTGGGTAAGGAACACCAGGATATTGAGCAATGTGCATTTGATTGTAGAAGTCTTAGGTTTATTTCCCCCCTTTTGGTTGACACGCTGGAGAGAAGGAATGCCATCCAGAGGGACCTTGACACGCTTATGAGGTGGGCTGATGCCAACCTGATGAAGTATAACCATGTCAAGTGCAAGGTCCTACACCTGGGTCAGAGTAATCCCAGGCACAGCTACAGGTTGGGCAGAGAAGAGATTGAGAGCAGCCCTGCGGAGAAGGACTTGGGGGTGTTGGTCGATGAGAAAATGAACAGGAGCCGGCTGCAGTGTGCGCTTGCAGCCCAGAAAGCCAACAGTATCCCGGGCTGCATCAAAAGGAGTGTGACCAGCAGGTCGAGGGAAGTGATCCTGCCCCTCTACTCTGCTCTCCTGAGACCTC
>JARCZZ010034369.1:0-32338 GCA_030323915.1 Brotogeris chrysoptera
TGGGGGCAGGACTTGTCCTTGCTCAGCCATTGAGATCTGCAGCCACGCACTGCTCCTGGTATGGTTTTTCCAGGTACAATCTCTATTAATAGCATCTTATGTCATTATAATGATTGAATATTTACATCATTAAATTTTAATTATAAATAGAAATACATAAATAAAGAAATATAAGAATTATATACATCTATACATGTTTATACATAATATCTATCTTCATAAATTTACATATACATAAATTATGTTTTTAAATACATAAATTATCATAAAATATTAAACATATAAATGTAGAAGATAGAATTATAATTAATTACATTATATATCAATTGTAATGATATTTATAAATTTATCTTTGTATAATTCATATTCTACTTTATGCATAGTATATTTCTTTATAAACATATATAAAAATCCATATCTACATTTAAATATTCATATATAAATATACTAATGTATACTAATGTAATATGTAGTATATCAATATATTACCGTAGAATACATATACATATAAAAATACATTAAATACAAATACATTAAATACATCAATATATAAATACATGTTATATACAATATAAATTTAAAACAACATCATTTAAAAACATTTGTTTAGATTTTTATACTCGATAAGATCTATATATTAATTATTATTACATTTATTAAGATTAATATTTTTATATATTTGAGTCTATATATGGATACATGTCTATATAAATATATAACAAAAAATTAGAAATATATTTTATATAGATAAAGCTCTATATTTATAACTGTTAATAAATTAATAGATATATTAAATATAGAATAGAATATTTTAATACCTCATATAAATATTTAATGTATATAAATGTATATAATACATTATATACATTTACAATATAATGTATATAGCTACATATATGTTTATATGTATTTATATATGTATACATACCTAAATATGTATAAATAAATAAATGTATGCATATACATACATTTATATAAATCTGTACACTTATACATGTAAATATGTATTTTACATATTTATAAATATTTACATTATATTATAAATTATTTATACTATATGTAATATATACTATATTATATAATATATAATTAAATTAATGTCTAAAATGAAATTATTCAATTTTCTATATTTATATATTAGTTTATATGAATTTATTGTTATATATAAACATACATAAATAATAAACACATATATAAATATTTATATAGAAATATATGTTTCATCTAGATGTAATTTTACAAGTATATTGATGAAAAGAAATGTAATATCTTAAAAACATATTTTAAAAATATAACTATATATATTTATTAATAATATATTTATGTATATTTTATATGTAGATGCATAAAAATATATCAATATATGTAATATATATAAACAAATATATGCAAATAAACAAATAAGTATATCATTTATATATTTAATTTATATATTATATACATTAAATATTCATACGTAGAAATATATTAAAAATAATATATGAATATATAGTAAAAAATTAAGTTTTATATAAAATTATATATTAAAAAATAAATACAGATTTATATAAATATATTTATAAATGTTTACATTTGTGCATTTATATATTTATATCTATTTCTATATTATGTATCATATTTATATAAGTTTATAAAAATATGTAATTATATGATGTGCAATATTTAAATCTATAAATAGAATTACTTTTATTTTTATAGATCAATATAAATGTCTATTTTATACACAAAAATATTTAGAAAGAAATAATGACATGCATATATCAAAAATATCTATTTATAAATGAAGCTTATAATGTTGATACCATTAAATCATGAGAATTATCATGTTATATATTTTATTGTGGTTTATTTAAATATTTAAATTTTATAATTCATATATTTCTGGGTAAACCTCATTTATACCTTACAGCGTATAAATAATTTATCGCTTGTATCATTACTATCATGCCAGCTATAAATGAAACTTCCTTAAAGAAGTTACTGACAGAGATGGGTGTTAGAGCAGTGAGTGAGGGCACCAGACTGTGGACAAGGAGCCAGTGAGGCTCCTCTCGTGCAGAAGGGCCATGGGGACAGAAGGCAGCGGCTGTCCTGACCTCGGCACGCTCTCATAGAAGGGAATGCGCTCGTTCTTTCCCTTCTCTCCAGACAAATGTGGGGTTTGTTCCTTTGGTTTTATTCCCTCCCATGTACGAGGGTTTTGCACGACGCTTTTCCCAGAACGATGGTCGGGACTTTTCTGCCCGTTCCCAGAACCGCCCTGGCTACTGAATCACTGCGGGTGGCTTCGGGGCGCGGAGCCGCGGCTGGCCCCGCAGCATCCCCATTCGTGCTGCGCCACCTCCTGGTGACACCGCAGCGGTGCACTGCGGCGCAAGAGGAGGTTGGAAGCGGATCTCATGGTCCTTTTCGACCCAAAATATTCTATGGTATGTCTAGTTTTCTGTGCAATCCATCCAAGGGAAGGACCGTTCCCAAGCCCTCCAGGCTCTGCTGCTCTGTGCTGAAGGTGGCACCTCTGCCTTTCATACAAGCCAGAGCCTTGTTCAGCAGCTCTGCTGTCCAATGGCTTTGGCTGCACACTGAGGATGTGCGGATGGAAGAAAGTCAAAAAGCTGGACCACAGATGCTGTAACAACAGAAATGCAGTGGTCACCATCAGGGATGTTCACATCCTCAATGTGCCCGTGATGAATCTCTCTGAGGAAGTTGTGTTTGTTCAGTAAGTGCACAGACCTTACCATTGTGGCCATATCTGGTCCCAGTTTGGGGGCAGATGGAGATCCAGGAATCCTGCTAACAGGGAGACGTCTCAGTATCCATATATCAACTTGATCCTGATGGAAACAGAAGTAGACAGGTATAATTTAATATATTCCTCTCTTTCAGGTCAGATCCACGTGCCAGCTTCTCTCCAATACAGATATAGTTACAAGGTATCCCAGCCCTTTCCACTGCAGTTTGGGGTTACAGCTATCTGCTACCTCTCTAATCCTGGCTCTGGAGTGAGCATTCTGGTCATTTGTGCAGTAATGCTGTCAAATCACACTCATGTTTTACAGTCGTAAAACTCCACTCAGTCCCATACTGACTCCAGCGGCCACAAATCTCTGCCCCCTTTCTCCTACAAGGGGCTCAGGATGGACCCAGACCAGGGCAAGAAGCAGCAGTTAAATTGGTATGAAAAGAATAAGAATTGCGAGCAGAGCTCTGAAACTGGGATTTATTTAGGAAGATTTTCTAGTTGTTATCTACTTAGGAACAGAAGATTTGTCAGAACAGATCGGAGCGTTTGCATCAAATCTGTCATCCTGCATGTAGCGGAGATAGTGAGAGGATGTATTAGAGGGAAAACTCCCTCCAGCCTCTCCCAGAAGTGCAGGTATGGGGTCTGGTGCTATTAGGAAGGGGAAATAAGGTTGGTGGAACCAGCACTAGCTGCAGATGTCCAGTCCCCATGAGACAGGAGCCAGCTTCTGCCTGACTCAAGCAAAGCAGAGGGGATGCTGCCCTCCTGCATGCAGCGGGGAGAGAGCTAGTCTTGGACTACAGCATGTTAATCTAAACCTAAATGTTTTTCCAATGCAGGAAACCCCCAATTGGCTCAGCCAAAAGGATCCATCAGTCCTCAGCGTCACATGTGGGAGCTGAGCAGCACAAAAAAAAAAAAAATCAACCAAGAAGTACATTTTCTGACATTCACACTGATGTTCCAATAACAGTAACATCATCTGAACCATGAAGCGCTTGGGAAATGTTTGTTTAATGAACTGGGGTGAGAGCTGCTACAAAAACAATCCCAGCTTCCAAAGGGGAAATATTCCCTGTCAACAAGCGAAAAAACCCACTGTGTATCCAAAGGGAAGAGCCCTGGGAAATGCCCTTTCCCATGCATGGTGGCAGGGCTGCTGGGCTCTGGCAGGACAGATCATAGAATCTCAGATTGGTTTAAGATGGAAAGGACCTTAAGATCATCCATTTCCAAGCCCCTGCCATGGGCAGGGGCACCTTCCATAGACCAGTCTGCTCAAGGCCCTGAGACGAACGGTGGTAGAGGGTGAGAGCCATAGTATTGTGCAGGAGCACAGGGGCTGCGGTGGCCACATGTGCATGAGCCGAGTTCCTTACTGCTGTGCTCACGTATAAATAGGAAAGCAGTCAGTTATTATTAGAGCTTGTTGAGTGGCTCTGGAGGAGCTACAGGAAACGCTTCCAAATGAGATGCTTTGCAGTGCAAGCAAAGCTCCTGGGGTCATGTCTAGGGGAGAACATCACAAAGAGCAACTTGAGCCTTGGAGACAGTCTTGGTCTGCCCTCACCCCCTCTGTGCATCCGTGTTCCCCATTCTTAAGATGACAAGGCATGGAATCAGCAAAGAAACTTACCCTGGTCTTTTATCTCCAGCACCTTCCCAGGATCTTGGAGGACACAACCAGCTCCTGCACTGTCACAGCATCCCAATGCACACGAGGAAGCCGTTTCCCACGCAGGTAGGTAGCAAAAGGAGACTTTTATGTCACATCTCCAAGCTGCCCCAAGACCTCCGTGGACAGGCACAGAAAGAGGAAGATGTACACACAGAAAACCCAGAAGGTGGGTCAGCCTGCTGGCTCCTGCAAGAGAAACACCATCAGGTATGTTAGGGTGGGTTTGGTGTGTGTCCCACGCTGTCCTTGTGTCCCATCCCTACCACCCTCCTCCAAACCTGCCCTAGAGAGCAGCACCTCAGCCATGAGATGACTTTTGGCCATTCCTCCTAAAGTCATGCAGGGTGGGATCTATCAATAGCGTTTAGCTCCTGGAAGATGCCCACATAATGGGCTAACTTATGTCTAAGCTGCTCTGTACCCCTTAATGGCAGAGGTACTGCTTTGTAACCTTATCTTTCTTGCCTCTCTGTTAGAAACCATATTTTTCTTCACTCTACACATTATGCCTTCTAAAATATGACCCTAAATCTACAAAACTGCACACAGGAATGCACGGAGCTCCAGGACCGAAAGTATCCCATTAGTGACTGCCCTTTACAGAGCCAGCAGGGTCAGAGGAAAAGAAAACCACCATGTACACAACCAATATATATTAAAATAGGATTTGAAAGCAGAGCGTGAGAAGCCTTGATCTGGTTTTAATTCTGAATGAAAAAACACAGCCATTAATACATGGCAATGCTATTTTGCTGTAAGAACAAAGCAGATGAAACCAGCAAGCTAACGAGGCTCAGGAAAATAAAGCTTAAGAGAAAATCTCTAGGTAATCTCTGCTCCATTTATCATGCTTTGGCAATCATAAAGTAAACCCAGGTTGAGCACAAAGAACAGAATCAAACGGGCTCTTCCGAGTGGTTTTTTTCCCTGCTGCTCTACAAATCACAGGAGAATATAGTCATGGGAGAGACAGAAAGGGAAGAACTCCTGCCCTGCCGCTGGTGCATGGGGAATCTAATTCATTTACAGGTTTCTTCCTGTATGGCTGAGTAGATGTGAGACTGCAATTTGTTAATCACAGTATTTAAGCTCTCCTTGGCGACACAGAGCTAGTGCAATGGTCCTGACCTACTCTGCCACAGGTATGAAGGTAACACATGACACTTATACATCAGATAACTGATGTCTAAGCTGAGAATGTGGAAAAGCCCCAAACATCACTTCCCCTGGGCAAGCACTGATCCCCCGGCCCCAGCAGGTTTGGGGTACACACGGGTGAAGCCCAAGGCATCATATCCAGCTGCGTGCTACCACATAGAACTGGTTACCTCTGGGGCTCTTGGCTCAGGGGCAGGGCTGTGGACACAGAAGCAAAGCTGGTATTTAGGAATTAGGTCTCCAAAAGCTCCACAGGGTACCACTGGACTCTGCTCAGGGCTGGTTTCCCCCTCTAGGGACAAACTGAGTCTTTGCCCTGTGCTGTGGATGTTAAAGGGGCTTTTGGGAGCACACGGATTTATTCTGGGGTTGGGTCACCAGAAATCATTAACTCCAAGAGCCTAATAAAAGCCATTTTAAAATACACGTGCGTTATTTAAGGAACCTCGGGAGAAGGCAGGGATAAATTGCTCTTCTCCAGCAAGGCTCCAGGTGGAGCACCTCAAAAGGCAGAGCAATTCTTGTGAGCAACGAGCAGGGATGCCGCGCTGAAGTGGTGCTCTTGAGGAGTTTAGTGACTTTACGAAGGCTGTCAAAGCTGCTCCGACACTACCAACAGCGAGATGCTGGGAACATCCTGACCTACACAAAGCTATTTCAGTGGGGACCACTGGGGACCAGGGTCCTGCCTCAAGTGTTTGGAGAACATCATTGAAGTGCAAAGACACAAAACTCACCCAGTCTCGCATCCCAGCCCAGCATCCCATCTGTTTCAGGATACACCCCAAGAGGATCAAGTCCTAGAGTACAAGTTTTCCTGGCTCATTTGCAACCTGTTCTCCCTGAAACAGGAGCTCCCGGGCCCTGTAGTCAGCGGCTTTTCCCAACACAACACAACACCAGGGGCTGTCATTTAGCTGAGGAATGCATCTCCTGAGGAGGAAAAAAGAAACGCTGCAATTCAGGGCAGGCAACACATTCCTCACCAATACATTCCTCACCAAGACCCCGCTGGCAGGTGCTAAACACAGGCATGCTCCACTTAATACCCTGCGCCACTTGAAACACGGGTGAGATGCAGCAAAGGGGAGGCTTTATCCCTTGCTATTAAAAAGAGGAGCAGCAAGATGGGGTTAGCTGGGGAACAAAACCGAGCACGGCAAGCAAAGCACATCAATGGGATGAGCACAGGTTGCTCTGGTATGGGACGTGCTACCTGCCACCCAGCCAGTAGCAGAGGGTGACTATCCCTGCAAACCAGCACCAGGAAATCAGGCTGGGGGTGGAAAGCATATTGGGAAATAGCAGAGGAGGAGAAACAGGTTCAGGGTGGGATTGAAATGCATTCCAAGACAGCCACACCTGGGGGCCGTTGCTGGCAGCCTCCTGATGTGGCAGCAGCCCGGTTTTGTAGGGAATTTTACTTCCCCATGATTGCAGACACAACGTGGGAAGTGCAGCTAAGGGGGAACTGGTTCCGTGTTCAGCCTTGCAGCGAAGGAGGTAAAGCCCTGTTGCTGCCAACAGGCATAGAATGTAACGATTGCTGCTGGTTGAAGGAGATGATAACATGAGGAATTGCGCTTTATAATACACAGGGTGTGAAGGTGGACAAAATCCTGTATAAGTTCCAGATAAGCTCTCAGAACAACGAATCCCACTGCAGGAGTGTGTATTCCTGTGCATTCCCAAGCACAGCCTTGGCTCTCCATCACCTGTGAAGAGCACAGTGAACGTGCTGTGATTTTGGATGCTGCCTTTCAGGATCCTATTATTTCAGGGTACAGTACTTTCATCCCAAGAACCCCTTTGCTTTCACCGATTTCACTACTAGACCCCCAAGATCTGCAAGACAGACCCGTAATAATGTTCTCCCCATTTCCTCTGAGGTCACACTGTTGTACTGAGTAGCCTGAGCTTTTAATCCTATGGATGCAGACACTAAGAAGCCCTTGGGCTGAGGACCGCTAACACACTTTGCATGGCACTTCTTTCTCAGGGTGAGATATTGAAGCAGAACACGGTGTTGTGGCTTACCTGTGGTCAGGCAGGAGGTCCCTGTAAAGCTGGACAGTCAACCTGCTCCTCCATGGTCACCCAGTTCTTCCCTGGGACGCTCCTCGTTGTTCATGGTTCATTGCACGCCACTCGAGAATGTTCCTCCTGCATTCACTCAACAGCCCAAGCAGGCAGAACCTGCAGAGATGTGATCTCTAAAAGCACAACCTGATAGAAACCTATAAACTATAAACAGAGATATAAAGCTGCCAGTCACCCAGGGAATCAAATTAAATCAGTTCAGCTCAGCCTCCCCCATTGTTTCTTAGTGCTCAGGCAACAAAACCACTCACTATACAAATGTTTCAGGTGTATAGGAAAGCAAGTCATTGAGCTAACTCACAGATTGCTTACAGTAGTGAGAGAGCTCTGTCCAGTGCAGGGGTGTTGTGGGGCACCAGCTCTCTCATATCAGTATCTGCTATTTAAATAGCACTTTATCAAACAAATAGCTCTCCACCAAAGGGTAGGCACAGGTATGCACCATGACATTGCTTGGAGCTGTGGTGGCTCCATGCAACAGCAAAGTCTTCTTTCCATCCAGTGGATGCTAGCCCAGAGTTAAGGGAGGTTTCTCACATCCATCTACACCATCCTTCTTCCCTACTTACACACTCAGTAGCCAAGTCCACCTTGTAGAACCGAAGAGGGTCCAGGGCACCTGCAAAGAGCTAATGTCCAAAACATCCATTATGAACCTATTTAATGAGTATCTCTGCCCCAGGTAATGCCCAGCAATGAGAACATATTCTGCTGCAGTAATGCCTTCAACATAACAGCCCACCGAGGAGGGAGCTTTCCTCTGGAGTCAGTTTCAGCCAAGC
Source organism: Brotogeris chrysoptera (assembly GCA_030323915.1). Lineage (NCBI taxonomy): Eukaryota > Metazoa > Chordata > Aves > Psittaciformes > Psittacidae > Brotogeris > Brotogeris chrysoptera. The sequence goes on from JARCZZ010034369.1 coordinate 8,468, forward strand.
TCATCTGCATTAATCTTACACCCATTAAAATCAGTTGCTGTGTTTCTAATTCAGCCAGCGCTGCCAAGCTCAGGAATTAAACATTCATGAGCCCATGTCCCTGAGAAAAAAAAGAGCCTGTAAGTTCATCTGGAACAGCATGGATTTTTAATACAACCATAAAACCATCTCGCTGCTCCTTTGTGCTTGAAGCTTTCAGCATCCTGATGAGGCGCAGGGAAATGAATAAAAGCTGAGATTTCTGCACAGTTGTGTGACTCCAAAGGCTGGTGCTTCCTGGAGGCATCCTCACAAATGGCACCAATTTCATTTTACAATGAAAACCAAAGACATAGCAACACAGGAGGCACAAGTTCATTTGGTTCCCCTTATCCTGCCTCAAAACAAGTGCCGCTGCTAAAGTGACACAATGTCCACCCTGCAGACCACAGGGCAAGTTGTCCACTGGGTTATATTGCAGTGAGGTCAGGAGCCTGGAAATGCCACCAGCAAGACTTGCCCAGCCTTGTTCTGGATAAGCACATAGAGCTCTTAGCATCCCCAAATCCCTCCGGAGCTGTGAGAGCAGCATCAGGCCCATAACAGAGTCACACAACCTGGCATAGACCCAACCACGGGCAGCAGCGAGCAATGGACAGGGCTGTGGGTTAAGCTGAAGCACCACACCTCAACAGGTCTTGCTTTGGTTGGCCTCCAGCATCCCCCACAATGCTCACACCACCTCTGTGCCCATCATTCCCATTGTCCAGCTTCCCAGCACCCATCCAGTTATCTCTGCCTTTGAAGTCTACATGGGCAACAAGGACTTACCTCTCCAGTGAGCAGCCAGACGCTCCCATGGATGTGGAGCAGCACCCAGGGGGAACACACAAGTTAATAAAGTCAATAATTGCTTTTAAATTCTATATGCATGTGTAATGAGGTGTGATTTTTACTATACTCCTAATTAAGGTCACCAGTGATAATAGCTGGAGACAAAGCCAATAAACACCATCTATTTGAAGCAGATGAGGACTCGGAAAGGGTTTTCCAGTATGTTTTCTCAATAGCCAAAACTAAATTTCTCAGAGCGTGCCAGAGCCCTCCCAGCCCATAAAAACACCCAAACAAGCTTTGCTGGCCCAGGCTGGATGATGAGGCCATGCTGTCTGGGTCTCTTTCCACAAAAGCTGCCGTTTTCCCTTGGAAAAAGGCACCATATTTACAAAGTAAAGCTCAAGTAGGAAAACATCAACCCAGGCCAATGCAAAACCAACCCTGGGAAAAGGTCAGGATTAACTCCTCTGGATCGCTTCCTGAAGAAGAAGCATAAATAAAGATGGGTTGTCAGTGAGCGCTAGAGAGAGTGTTGCTGCAGTTATTTATAGAAGGCATTCATTTCCTTCAGGATCTGGATAAATATCCATTAGCTTTCAAGGTGATGAATCAGGTATTAATTAACCTGCTGGGGGGGGGAAATAGAATACGGATATTAATGTTTTAAAAGGAAGCTTCCAGCTGAGGGGAAAAAAGGGAAGAGAGCTAATGGGAACTTTTCAGACAGCACCTCATTGTATTGGAAAGGAGCAATGGGCAGGGAACAGACCTGCTGGATGCACTGACTGGGAGCATCAGGCTCTGCTTTGGTAACAGGGAAATAAAAACCTGTGATCTTGGCATGTCTGCAGAGCTTCAGGGTAGAGAAGAGCTTGGAGTGAAACTGCAGTGGGTGTTTTATACCTGACAGCTACAGCATCCACCCCTTTTATGCCACCAGGTACCAGAGCCAGCATAGAGCTGCTCCCCTCCGCCCCAGGAAACCATCACACACATCCTGGCAGAGTGGGAATAGTTATTTCTCCTTCAGACACTGATGTAACAACTGTTTTGTTCTCCAAGCTCCCTCTAAATGTTCAAACTACAAACAGGACCCTGCTTTTAGTGCGAGCAATAAAGACCTAGAGCAGCCATCAGGAAATCAGCAGAATCAGAACATGCTCTGGCTATTACACACTCATGTAAATGGGAGGAGACCTTGGCTCTCTCATTCCCCACCTTCCCTCTGTCCTGCTCAGGGACCAGCTGAGCTAACTCTTCAGCTTTTGGACTTCCCACAAAGCAGTAGCATCCCATGGAGACCAATGGGGCTCAGCATCAGCATGAGTAACATGAAGAAAAGAGAAATACTGCACAAAGACGATTGCTTTCCAAGCAAAAATGCCTGAATGAGATGTGACACCAAACTGGACAGCAAAACCAAACCCATTTCCAGGCAGCACCAATACAAGACCTGCAAGATTGCTGTACCATCCATACCACCACGCTCCTGGCGCATTGGCCTGGGATGGTTTGGCTGCATCCCTCCTCCTCTCTGCAGAGCAAGGCAGCTCTCAAGTGACATAAATCAGAAGCCTGGACTGATTATTTTGCAAGCTGAGACACAGCTCTCCCATAGCTGAGGAAGCACGATGTTTAATACATACCCAAATCTTTAACAACTTCAAGCTTTTTTTCTTTATCATTTAAGAAAAAGCCCAGCAGACGCAGGCAGCTTGTTCCTGTCCGGTTTTAGCTCATTCCCCCCCCCCCGCATATTTCCCAGCTCTACCCACACATACCCACACTGCAGACAAACTACCCTAAAAACACAGAGAGGTCTAAAAACACAACAGTAATCCAGGGCGTCATCAGCTTCCAGGAATGCCAATCGGCCTAAGAAACCACAACTCCTTTGTTGTTGTTTTTTCTATGGGGTTGGGTTTTTTTAGGCTTCTACAATGTTGTGTTTTACCAAATGGCCCAAATTCACTCCTCCTCTCTCCTCAGTCCCATCTCTCCCCAGCTATATTCAGAAAGCATTTTGTCCTCCAGCCTTGTTCAGCTCACATTTCAGGCTGAGCAAATGTTTGCACAGGAGAGGGCAGGGATGATGAGTCGATTAATAGAACCTAATAGAAATTGGTTTTAAAAATGCCCTTTGTGACTGCCAGCAGCACCAATCACACAAACCCAGTGCCACCAGCTTGGGCCAGTGCCTCCTTGCAGACACAGAATGGTTTCCTACGGTGAAACTGCTCTCATCCTGCATGAAGTGTGGTACACAATGAGGCATCTGCCACTTAATGTGAAAGACACCATCACAGCCTAATAAATCACATTGCCAGAAGGACTTTCATGCTATCACCAGTGCTCTTCTCATTACATCGCCTTCCTACTCCTTATGCTCCTGCTCATCACCATGCCTTGCAGACCTCACATATTTCAGTTGATGAACTCATCCCCAGAATAGACAGCCCAGCTAAGCTCTCTGAACCCAGCTCTCAGTCACCTCTTCTGTTGTTCCCATCACTCCAGCCACAACTTTCTGTGTCCCCAAAGGAAAGCCCTAGTGATGCATCATTTGTCATTCAGATGCCATTTATTACACTGACAGCACCTACCTCTGCCTTTTTCCAGGCATGCACTAAATTAGAGGGGGTGGATGTGAGATATGGTTCCTATTCATTCTCCTTGCAGATGGTCAAGCCACAAAGCACCCAAGCAAAGCCACATTCTTCTTTTTAATCTTGGCCAAGACCCAAACCACCCACTGGTGAAGTCAATGTTGGACTTGCACGTTCTCTCATAGCGCAACCATCCTGGCAACACATCTAAATGCATTTATTTCCCATGTATGCAGTGCAATTTGAGATATCCGATTATTAACAGGTTAGATCTTGATTTCACAAACTTGGTCAGGTTTAAACAAGAAAATGGAACAAAACATCCTGATCTTTGGCATATAGGACAACAGTAATTTCAAGCAGAACATAATATTGCAAAATTCACGCTAATAAAAACTAATTCCATACTAAGAAGAAATGAATTTGGGAAACATCACTGTGAAAATGGCCATTTCATAACCAAAACTCTGCATGATCCAACCAAGCGGGAGGGGTATCACAAAGGAGCACAAAGGCATTTCTAGAACTGCATCACCACTCCACAAGGCACAGCATCCAGCCTCACTCACCAGCAACTGCTGATGCAAGTGGCTAGCTGGGTTGGGATAAGAATGGGTCTGGTTGTAACTGAAAGCACAGCAGAGTGGAAAGCCATAGGATCACAGTGTGCTTGTTTCTATTGGGAACTTCACATCCACAGAGGAGCTGGTGATTTCCTTTGTAGGAGAGACTATTCTGTTGCACCAAGAGGGCCCCTGCTCTGGGTAAACATGTCCAATTTCGCAGCTGGGTAAAGAAACTAAACTTACTATTCAATCAAACTTGCTTGGAGTTTTGCTTTCCTCTTTCCTCAGTGAGCCCTGCAGATACTGGGAAGGGTCCAGACAGGAGAGGGCTCTGAGTAGGCATCAAGCCATGGTTGACGGGCTGCTCCTCCAGCCAGGACTCAATAAGGTCCATGAGACCGGTGCCAATGTCAGCAAAATGGAGCAGGAAGAGCATCAGCTGAGATTCATCAGCCAGCCCAGAATAATGCATGTATCTTCCATTGGACAAGTCTCTTCTCATCTCATCAGCACAGTCCAGCCCATAGGAGAGCTGGCCCAGATTATAATCTCTGGGTTTCTGTCTGCTTGCTGGAGATAGCACATCCCAGAGTAACCCAATGCAGAGGAACAATCCTGCCCCTGGATCTGTCCTTTTCAGCCAAGAAAACAAGTTAATATTGGTGTAATTAGTGAGTGACTATTATTTGTCATTGAGCATCATAAAGTTGTGAGGAAAGATGTGTTTTAATTAAGTTCTGGGAGAAAAAAAAGCAATGCGTACCTGGGTGGACTGCAGAGAGATGAACTCAGTACTTCATCCATGCCTCAGCCTGCTGCCTATTTTCCTCTGCAACAGAATGACCAGCCTAAGCTGCAGACAGGGACTTTAAAAAGCAAATAATCCTTCCAAAAGAGCCAAGGCAGCACCTCATAATTCCTATATCTCAGAACTAGGAGTCTTCACATTTTGAGTGCAACCCATGGGCAAGCATTCAGAACCTTAGAAACCGAAGGGAGAGCACTCCCCAAATCAGAGCATCCGGAGGGGACCCCACAGAGCTCCGTATGGATTTTTCCAGCAGCTCCTGCAGCTGCCGGAGTTTTCCATAGATTGCCCAGGTCTGATTTTCAGCTATGAAATAGCCTGGGCCTGAGCTGCCCTTTTCATCTCAGGAATGCACAGCTGTGAAATTGAGGTCTTGGTTCCTCTGGCTTAATGCAGCTCAAGAAGCGAGGATTTGTGGCCAACCCATCACAACCACATTGTGAACAGGTCAAATTCATACTCAGGCTGCATACAATGAGTGAGAAACGGGCAGGGTGCAGGCACTCCGATGCCTTTGGGTGCATGGGGAAAACAGCAAAACCCACATGGAGTTTGGACAGTGAAGTAACACAGCCAAAACCCTTAACTGCACCTAGGGAGTCCCTAGAACATAGAGAAAGAGCAATCACCATCCCCCCAGAGGCAGCTGAGCAACCTTACACATTGGAAAGCACTTTCTGCTCTTCCCAAGCACTCAGACAGATCCCCCATTAAAGTCACTATTCCCCTAAAAGAGTCAGATTCAGTGTCTGTGGGCTTTATAAAGATTAAATAACCTGCCTGCTATTATTGCACCTTGTATGATTAGATCAGAGCAGGTAGGTCTCTATGCTAGTCAATAGTCCCAATCATTAGGGAGGAAATCCCTATAACCCCCATGGCACTGCACAGCCAGATGCACCAAGATCCCTCCACAGCCAAACTTACATGTTTAATCCCCATGGAAGTCAATGAAACATATCTATATCCTTAAAGCTAAGCACCTCTTCTAGTGTTTTACCTGAGTGTTGTGAGCAAGCCCCAGCCAAGGCAATGCCTTCAGCCTCATTTACTGCACAGTGAGCTGGTGGTCCTGATGGGACAGTGCTCGGCACAGCAACGGGACTCTACCTTCATAACACCTTTGTGATTAAGCACATGCATGAGCTGGGGTCTCATGCCCTTCTCTGTGCAGTTTCAGCCCTACCCAAGATGAGACAATACGGGGCAAATCCCTTACACTTCACAAAGAGCTGGCAAAATCAGGCCACATCTAGTATCTGCCAGTGATATGATCTTCGTAGGCAGGGAATTGAAACAGTCCCTGCAAGATGCAAGACCCCAGCCCTGATCGATGCTGGCATGTCAATGCTGCAGAGGTTCAGCTTCTCCCAGCATAGACACGGGCTCCCTGCCTTCCCTATCCTGCTGGGAAGAGCTTAGCTCCAAACCCAGAGGGTTTACCACAAAGCCTGCCTGCATGAATGCGTTGTTAGGACACTCATTCACACTGTAGCCACGGCGCTGGCTGGAAGAACATATATCAGGCTTTTTGTCAAGCAAAACCCATTCCAACTGTCTGGGAGAACAGCAGAATCTGCCATCGCACTGCTTTGAAGGGTTTACACTTCACTGCAGCACTTCAGATCTGCAGTTGTTTCCATAACCATGTCCAAGAGAGCCTGTGAATAGGAAGGAATTAAGCGCTCATGCAAAGACCATTAAAGTCAAGGGGGATCTTTCCATTGACTTGAGAGCGTTTGGCTCCCAGCCCTGGGTATCAGGGTCTGTTGTGCTGGATTTAGAGCAGGAAATGGGAGCAGGACTTCACAGGTTTTCTTAGCAGTTGTTACAGAGTTCAGCACAGAAGCTCTCTGTGACTATTTCCCTGCATGTAAATTGACTGCTCATCTGAGATGCAAGGCCCTAATTGACCATCTTTCTGTTCACTGTAGGCACCTCCTCCATCATTCCTGACCTAATGCCACAACAAGTTGGACTACCCCATTCCTACAGGAAAAAGGATTTCTTTATGGGTCCTGCCATGTCAGTCCCTGATACATAACCCACATACAATGTGTCAGTCCAAGAGGCAAAAGTACCACAGACCAGAAGCTTCAGCAGGTCTGAAAACCTTGTTAATCCAAAATTCATATCAGGATGAAACTCCTACTAGGATCTAGGCAACATTTCTCTGATTTCATTCCTGCCTATTCAGTTACAACCAACAGTTGTAACAGGGATGTACTGTCTTTGGAAGCATCAAAACAATAGAAGATCTGAGCTGCCTCCGTTTTCACATAGAGAAGAGATCTAATGGGACTTAATCTCTGGAAGTGATGCTTTCCAAGGAGCAGCTTCCCAGGCACCCAAAACTGCCAGCACACAAACCACAAAGCACTCCAGGAAACTTCAGGCTCTTTTAAAATGCAACACTCAGATCCTAATGTCCTGCTAATAGGAGCAGTGATGCTTCTCTTGCAGCAAGACAGCCTGCCAGGTGAGTTTAGTGAAGTGCTGCACCAGGTACCCATGTCTGCAGTTGGTACTGGCACTTGGAAGATGCTGGATCCTTTCCTGCCTCGACCCCACATCCCCATAGTTCAACACTACCATTTAATTACCTCCTTTGGTGGTAAAAGCAGAAGGACATTTCTGCACTCCATGTGCCATGGGAAAGGTCATCCCAAAGTGAGGAGGCTTTGGCTTGGCGCCGGAGTGAAGGCAGCGAGCCCGGAGTCTGCTGCGTGCTGATGGCCACACGCTGCCATGGTCCTTGCAGGAGGCAGCATCCAGTGGTTAGAGACGTCCTTCCCCCTCCGCGTGTGCCTGGGAGAGGAGCAAAGCTGCAAAGAGTTACTCAAACCACAGGCTTAGGGAAAACCTCTCCCTCCTGGCAGATGCTCCTGACTTGGGCTGGGTTTAGAAAACCAGAGGTGACCAAGCCCTGCTTCAGTGGGAAATAGACGAGAGCATGCCTAGCTGTAAGAAACCTGATCCCAGAAAGAGGAGAAAGGAGGGTGGAGAAGGAAACGCATCCTAATGCCAGTGGTGACCCAAACCAACTCTGCAGAGCCAACAGACTCATGGAGCCAGAGAGGACAGGCACAGCTAAAAAGCAGATTGCTTTTGGTGGCTGTGACCTCACATAGGCAGTACTGTATTCAATGGGACAGCTTTGAGCTGTTGAGAGCCATGTGCTGATCCAAACTCACCTCTGCACAGTGGTGGTCTGCAGGTTCCCCATGCAGGAGCATCCATCCCTGTGCCCAAGCACCTCCATTAGCCTGGAGGGAGATGCAATCACCCCACTATGGGAAGTCAGGCAGGGCTTTTCGCTTCCAGAGGAGTGTGGGTTTAGGAACAGAGCTTTGAACACACCTGCTGCAATCTCAGCGGTTCAGTGGGACAAGCTCGACAGGAACCGGGGTCTCATTAGAGCGACTGAGGCTTTGGCAGAGCAAAGGCTTCTCAGCTTCCATTTATAGGCTCCGTGGCAGTGGTTCAAGGCAGGGCAGTGTGCACCATTGCATTATGAAGTCTAGACAGCGCTGGAGCACTGCAAGCCTGAAGAATGCCTCTTTCCTGCCCTCACACACGATTCACAACCCAGCAGCATTCCTCAACCAGGAGCGATGTGGGGAAATATTGAATTCCTGTGTTCAAACAGACCCTTTTGCACTATTGCCTCTCTCTAAAACCTCCAAAAGTCTGCCTGGAAGATGGAGGTTGCCAGCATGAACTCTCATTCCCCAGACGAAGGAAATGGAGAACTATAAGCTGCCTAAACCCCGTGTTTTTATTCCAACCTGGAATGAAAACAGCAGCTTTGGAGCAATTCTTGGAATATCTGCTTTTAGCCAGTGTTATTCCTCCTTTTCCTCACTCTGAGCTGACAGACGAAACCCACCTGCCTGAGACTTCACTGCCTCCACAGACCTCCAAGCAGTGCTCCCTTCTCCGTTAAAAGATGCTGAGCTGAATGGCGTCCAAAGCAGCTGCGCTCCTGAGTATCTGCAGCCTCAAAGAGAGCAGGAGATGCTTTGAACCTAACCCAAAAGTTAAAACAGAAGTAGTTTTAGTTTATTGGAAGATTCCTGTTGGGTCTTAGCTGCTAAATTCACTTCTCATGAGCAGAGGACATAAACAGCATTTCAGCAGCCCCTGAAATACAATCTGGGGGGAAAACAGAGCAGCACTTTCCTACCCATCACCAGAAATGGGGATTATATCTGGGCAATGCATCCTCGCTGTTCAGACTGCAGCAGGGTCCAGCAGCAAGGACTCAGCCATTCAGCAGCAATTCAAAGGAGAAAATAGGATCAAATGATGGTGCTTTAGACTTTGCCAGGCTGCCTCTCCCTGCACACCAAGCACGTACTCGCTTTCCTTAAGTGGATTGATAAGCACTCTGAATCAGTATTAACACGCCAGATGCTGGGGAATCATCTCCCACTTATGGCAATTACGAGGATGTCCCAGAATCCAATAAAGCAACTGAGAAGATGAGCATCTGGTGGTGGTTGTCAGGCCCCGACACAGCAAGATAAATCTATGTAATAAAGAGGTGTGATTATTTCTTTCCTTGAGTCATATGGCATTTAGCACTGGATAGATGCAATTCCTCCTTCCTTCAGGGTTCTCCTCAGGAGATGAGCAGAGCATTCTTCCTCCAGCTGGAATGCTGAGCTGCTCCCCCTATCCTGCCCTTTCTGTGCTGAAATCCAGCCACCACGTGCATCCCCAGTCCCACCAGCATCATCCACTCAGAGGGACCTGTGCAAAGTGACCATGTGTCACCATCATACAGCACCTTCAGCCAGAGAAACCACCAAGTGAGACCACCTCCCTAACTCTGACCTGGTCCACCTTGTCCATGACCATGCCCGCTCCACTCCATGCTTCCACCCAAGGGCAAAACTCCATAGCTCAAAGTAAGAGAACCTGCCACATGTTGAGGTCTGTTAAAAGACATACGAAGTGGTGAAGCAGCGAAGGTTATTTCCTACATAAGCCAGCCAAAAATGATCATCGTGCACAGGGAATGCTCTGGATTACACAACAGTGCAGACACGTGGCTGAAGAGCATTTTAAACATACTTAATGGATGATTCCTAGAAGTAATAGCAAGTTTTATTCCTGTGAAAGGCAGCAGAGCCGAGCTATATTTAACAGAGGAAAGAAGCTAGAAGTAATCTTCAAAGGTCTGATAATGCAGAGTCTGTGCTTAAACATGCTCCAGTACATCTTCAGGCAGTAAATGCAGCAACAAGGCTGGTTTTCTCGGCTTGGGTAGTAAATTTGGGACTCATTGATTTTAAGATCCGAAGAGGCCATTAAGGCACCTCCTATGAGCTGCTCTCCACCACAAGCCAAAATGTTTCATCCCATACTGAACAGGGAAGGAGGCTGAATAATTTAATGCTATTTGCAGTGAGTGACACACCAGCCTTTGCCCACAGCCAAGGGCCAGCCTAGCTCCATCCATCCTTGCTGCCAGGGCTATTCCCATGAAGGTTGCTCTTTGGTTCCTTCCCTATCCTCACAAACCGATTTTAATCTCATTTTCCTTCCCAGAGCTTTCTTAGACAACACTCAGAAAATGAGCTGAGGAACAGAAACACTGTGGACCATCAACGCCAGCAAATGCCACCCATCTGGGACCACATTCTTACCTCCGGAGGCCCCAGCAATCATGGTGAGCATCCTCCCAGGCTCCTACCCCACTGAAATGTACCCTGCCAGGAAGACTTCTAGGGGGAATCTGGTCCTTGTTTCAGTTTTCCTTTGGGCTTTTCCCAAAGCAGAGCTTTTTCTCCATGTAATTTCCTGTGAACATCTGAAAAGAAACATGACCAACATCTCCTATAGCAGCAGCACCCGATGAAAAGCATTGAGTGGACCCAAAGTCACATAGTACACTTACAGTGTTATTTACAGTGTTAACACTGACATAACTTTGAAGTCAATTTGAACGTACATTTGTGCTCCTAGTTGACTTTTGGTAAGATTGAAATGCTTGGCATCAGCTCCAGGTTTTGAGGGCTGTGGATTCAATTTGCAGAGGGTGCTTGGGAGAGAGGGGGATGCTTCTTCCTAGTGAACAATATTGCGTGTCTGAAACCTCTTCAAGGCTGTGAAACCACCATTCTGGATCCTGGCTCGTGTGAAATCCAAAGCCTAACAGAAAATCACATTTGAGTCAAACTCACCTTGTTCCTCCCAAGAAGCTGATGCTTTTCTTCTTAAACCTTTGTTTAACTGTGACCATTTCCTCTGTTTGAGATCTGCTTCTCGCTGCGTACCCAGAACCTGGTTCCTCTTCTGTAACCTTGTGATCTTTGACAGCACAGTGTTACTACTGTGCCAACTACATGAAGTAAGCTTTTAATGTCCCCGCTAGGGAATGTCCCTACTAGGGACATTAATGTCCCACTAGGGGACATTAAAATGAGCTTTAAAGTACAAATGCAATGACTTAGAATAAAATACAGCTCATAGCAATATTTGACTTTAAAAGCACTGTGGAACTACTTAACTGCTAAATGCGCCGAGTACCATTGCAGGGAACACAACTAAGACACTTTGTCTCCTGTTTTTAAGCAACCGTATCTGTGATAGAGCTTTCCTAAGTGCCTGATGCAAAGTGCTGTCAGCAACACAGCAGCAAGGCTGCGCAGGGAAAGGTGATGCGCTTTTGGGGACTGCAGAAACCCAGGGCTCAGTGCAGCCAAGCCACTGCTCCTCCCTCAGCGTCACTAAACCCAACCATTTCACCTGGTTTAGGGACCTCTGTTTAATATAACACAGTGTTAACACCACCCAAAACCACAGAGCAAGGGTGCAGTCGGGTGTTCTGCTCCGCTGAGGTTCATGCACAGGAAGGAAAAGGAAGAGTGAGTGTTTGCCCAGCTGGATGCTTCAGAGAACAGGTCCATCTCGGTGCCTCTGGCTACATGTCTCTAAAGTGCTGAACAACAGGAAATCGTTTGACTCATATCAGACCAAATCCAGAGAGCATCAACCCTGCAATTAGCAATAATTAGAAATCCATTCTGGCAGCAACACAGAGCCAGTTCTCAGGTCTTGACAAGTAACCCTCCCAACCAGCCAGCTCCCATCTCTACTGCCCAAGTAGCCATTCCCTGGCTGGCCGTGCCAAGCCTCAAGCCCAAATTCCCCTTGGATAAGCGTATAGAGTTATTTCTTAATGCACCTTTCTGCACTGTAACTTTTGAGTATTTAATAAAAAAAATAACCTGCTGATGTGAGATCCCATGGTGAGCAAAGATGAACGAATCCCCAGCCTCCCACTCCAGCCGTCTTCAGCCCTTCCTCTCCACCATCATCCACATACCAACAGGCTTCTAATCCACAGTGTGGATGTGGCCAAACCCAGTCCTATTTTTGCATTACTAATGCCCCTCGGAGCCTGTGCCAGCTCTCAGAATAACATCCAGCACACAATAGGAGAAGCTCAGTCCAAAGAAAGTCAATTGTCACCTTATTTTCAAGGAGACTTTGCATTTGTGAGTCTCCCACTTAACTGTGCTTCCAGCTAAAGCAAAACATTGCCATATGAGCAAAAAACCCCAGCACTTAGTGGTGCTGGTACTTAGGGATCCAGTAAAATGACAGCAAACCCAGCTATAATTATTGCCCTGTAATCTGCATGTCATGAATCACTACATAACGCAGCAATAGCTGCAATCACTGCACATAGTTATTAGTTCTTTGCGTTCAGATAAAGTGGCGGGGAAGATGGGCAGCAATTGAGTGTGGAGTACACATGCAGTCATTGTCGACCTTTTTCCTTCAACAGACACTTTACAGTTTTCCTGTGGGTGTCCTACACAAATAGAGAAAGGAGTGCACAGGCTCTCCAAGCTGTCTTCCGCACATCCCCAAAACCTCCCTATCAGTGAGCTGAGGGCTGGGAAGAAAGGTGGGTAATTAGGAAGAGTTAATCAAGACTCCAACCACAACTGAAATTGAGGCTTTTCTCTCGCTGTTCTTTCAGCCATTTGGTTCCCAGATGTTTTTAACAGCTTTCTGAGTGTGAGTTGAAGCAAACAGGGCATCCACACCACAGCCAAGGGGAAAACCTGGTATTTTGACTTCTCTTTGGGTGCATGAACTAAATGTTCATGTTCTGCATAGTGAAAAAGCACTAAAAACCTTGGTTCGGAAAGTATGAGAGGCCCCATCGAGCCAATGCAACGCAGTGCCAGGGTGGAGGAGGAGAAAAAACACCTCTTGTAACTCCCAGATCTGCTAGATAAGGTCATCACTTCAGCTCCTTCCAGCTAGGTCAGATAAGGTCATCACTTCCAGCTACTCAACATATCTTTGCACATCAGCTGGTTTCCTCTATAACTTATCTCCGAGGCACCAAGCCAGGTTAACTCTGCTGCCAAGCTCAGCACTTTAAAATGCTTACAGCCAGCTGGTGCCTTCACTGGGCTGAGGCAGAAGCTGATCCATGGAGAGACCAGATGGACACCAACCCAGGCCACAGGTGATGCTGAGGATGACACCAGCCCAGGAGCCACAACTCACCCATATCCACAATATCAACTCACGCTTGTATGGCAGGAGACCTGAGCCACGATTCCCATGAGGCTCATGATCAGCCTCTGAACATAACCAAAAAGAAACCTTTCCATGTCATCAGAGATCAAGTTCAGCAAAGCCAAAGCTGCTGCACAACCACAATTCCCACTCCAAGAATAAAAATCACATCAATACACATCCCCTGACTGTGCTCCTGCATCCCACGTGGGACTGCATCCCTAGAACATGACTTCAACACAAAGACCGAATGCTCCACTGCAAAACAGAAAGGACAAGGCCAAATTCAAGATTTTCTGCTGCTAAATCCACATGATTCTGCTGGTTACAATTGATGTTTATTAATTTAAATACAGTTCAACTCTTTCTCTAAAGCTCAGTATTTACAAGTGCCTCTGTGTGTGTATTAGTGGCAGAGATAGATAAAATGGCTCTTCAGTCATCTCACAGCTCCTTCTTTCTCAGTATGTGATTTGTTCATATTCTGAAGAGACCTGCCATTAATAATTACTTATTTTAGATTAAATACAAGACTGGGAAGAGGAGGAAAATCTTCCTGAGTGCAGCAGACTTCTTTATATCTTGCTAAATCTCCCTCTGGAGCCATAGCTCCTGGTACTGAAAGGCAGAGAATCAGCTGAGGCGAGGACCTCTGCCCTGCACTAAGAAATGCAACAAGAAATACTTTCACACTCAGGCCAGGAGGATCGTGCATCGATCTCGTGAGGTTTCACTGACCTCTATACCACTGTGTGATACAGAAAGTGTGCTAAACTCCAGCAGGCTCCACCAAGCATCAATGTGACCTGAAACACCTCCCATGGGAGCAGCGAGATGGTGGAAGGGAAAGAGGAACCAAAGAATCCCACTTTCTTGAGAGAATCTGGAGCACAGGAAAGAGCATGGGGGGGTAATCTTGTTGTGAGAGCAGCACCCATGTAAAGGGGAGGTCCCTCACCCCTCTGAGCCCAAACTGGCCCTCTCCCAGCAGTGATGCTCTGCCCATCATTTTCCGCAGCCTTTTGCTTCCCAACATGACAGAAGACTCATTACTTAAGGTAGGAAGAAATACTCCCTCTGCAGTTATAGCACACAGCACATGAACAAGTCCATTTCAGTGGCATTTGCCTCTGAATGAGCAACAAAGGCAGAAATGAAAACCCCAAGAACAAGCACAAAATCCCCACATGAGCACTTGTGCCTGGTAGCTCACTGGGGAAGTGAGAGGCAACAAATACTGTGGCTCCAGCTGAATCCATGTGTGAACATCAATCGTTAAGCAGAACAATTCATTGTGCTTTGACTTTCACCACGGGTTCTAAGGCTCAAATCCATGTTCTTGCCAAATCACTGTTATTTCCAGCCTATCTCCTGTGATGATGTACATACCTAGCCTGAAATTCCCCTGTGACACCTTAATAAATAGCTTAACCCAAGATATAACTTACTAAGGTTTAACTGTGCACTCAGACCTATTTCTGTTGCAGGAACTAGTGCCAAAATTGGCATCACCTCTTTCCAAGGCTTTCTCCACCAAGCACACTGTGTTTAGGTGGAGAACTCTACCTGTGCCCTTTCCCATGGACCACAGAGGCTTGAAAATATAGGGAGAAACAAGGTAAAAGATGCTTTCCACTCTTGGAGGTCCTAGGGCAGAAGCAACCTTCTCAGGCCCTGAGGCTGCACTCCTGTTATCTTGGTTTTCATTGCAGCACCCACACTGCTGGGATGCAGTGCAGAAGCAGCAATAGGCATAGCTGAAAGTGATTAATATTGCCCCAAATCCCAGCTAAATATACCATGTAGGAATCAAGGATTAACTACCAGCGCCTCCAGAGCAGTTGTAAGCAGTCCAGGTACTTCTGCATTCACCTATTCTCCAAATCAACCTTTTCCCTTCAATATTCTGCTCTACACAGCATTCCCTGCCCTGCTGTTCACCCACTGGCGGTGACTAAGGGTTAATAAGGAAGCCAAGGCAATAACAGCTGAGTTTGCTCCTGATAAGGAAACCCTCCTTCTGAACCTCATTGAAATGATCCTGATTATTTTCTTGCTTCAAAAAACACCTCGTCGCTGGTTCTCCAGCAAGACAGTGAGTCTTCTGCATCCCCCAATATAGGAATGAACCAATTGTAACTGACCCCTAAAGCAGATGAAGTCAAAAAACATCCTTGTGGCTCAAGAACCCATGTTTAAAATGCTGAAGGCATTTTATACAGAGCCATATGAAGCTACAAGTCCCAGCGCCATAACTCCACCTTAATTTGCTCTAAACACTGGGTTGTGTTGAAGACAGACACAGGCTCCTCCCAGGCAAACCCCACACGCTCAGTGCAGGAGGATCACGGATTCTCCTTATCTTATTGGAATAAAGAAAATAAACCGCACAACATTCCTGGGACTTCCAATAAAGTGGGAAAGCAGCAGGCAAAGCTGACAAGTAGCTGAGGCCCAAATAGTTCAAGCTGGTTTGATGGCAAGAAAGCTGGAGGAGCCTGCAGGCAATCAATCATGGGGTCAATCAGCCAGATCCAGCAGACACATCTATTCTGGCAGCATTAGGAAGGGAGCTGTTGTCCTCTTGAGGTCCATCCCAGCTCCTCCGTTTGTTCTGACGCTTGTATTTATATTGTATTTATTGCAGAATAAGCTATTTAACAAATTCCTGTGGCACAGCTCCCTCCACGAGCACTGAGCTCCAAAATCATTACTTCTATTGCCCAACATTTTGTCCACCAAGAGCTTTCCCTGAAGAGTTATTGTCAAATAGCCCATTCCCGGCAGCCAGCCACAGAGCCAAGGTTAAGATGACCCCAGTGAGCAGCAGAGATTGACATGGTTAGAAGGGGGAAAAACAAATACAGACACAAAATAAAGGATGAAAAAAGAACCTCAGGAAAAGCTGAGCAGGGATGGGGCCTGGGAAGAGGAAGGACCTTCCCCACCAGCTGACATTGTGCATACAGCATCCTTACCTAGTGGGAAGCAACAGATCGCTGCTCTGCTGTTTGCTTTTCAACATCCCAATCTACTGATGCTTCTTAATGAAGACTTTCATTGGGGATTGAAGTTGAAAGGCCTTCCTCCCTCCCCTCAGTATAAACAACAACACTGAAAGCCAGTTCATGATTGAGAAGTTCCCTCCCTTTGTCTTTCAAAGCTGCAAGGGAAAAGACAAGGGCATTTTAAAAACATAAAGGGATAGAGAGGTTCTGGAATGAAACACTGGGGTATGATTATTATTACTGTTTTATTGTTGCAGTTATTACTACCATTATTTTTATTACTGTTATTACTATTGTTTCTATGATTACTACTATTATTACTGCTACTATTATTGCTTTTATTAAGCACAGGCTTTCCTTTTAAAACCCATCACTAAGCCTCAATCCAAACAAGTGCATGGTTGACTTCAAACTGAAGTTTGAGGGCCTCAGCTCTGCTCCCCCCCTCGCCGCCTCCGCAATCACGTATGAGGGCTGAAGCATTCTGGAGGTTCTCCTGTCCTTCCTTGCACCTTGCTGTGACACAACCATTGCCTTTGCAGAGATGTCCCCACCAATGGGACACAGGAAAAGCACCCAAACCCCTGAGGTTGTGGCTGGTTTTCACTCCTTTTATTCTCAATCTTTCAGGGAGGGGTTGAGGAGCTGCCACCTCCTCCATCACTTTCCTCCCTCTCCCCCAGCAGTGCCCTTTTCACCTCAAAATACACAAAGCCAAAGTCCCTCCTTCACCCCAAGACTGATCCCTTGGCACTTCCAATGCCATCCAAGCTCCTTCCAAAATCCATGACCTTGCCTATAACACTATGGCCCCGGGACAAACTAAAAGCATCCGTCCTTACCCAGTTTAACAGTTTCACTTTATCTTCCTACTAAAAACCAGCCATAATTTCACAGCCTGTCTGTCTGCAGTCGTAATAGCAAGCAGCAGCCAAGATCCGTACTCCTCTTGCAGACAAGGAGGAGTCAGCTAGCATCCTCCATAGAGGGCCGTAATATACAAACTGCATTTCACTCCTGAGATATAACTTATTATCTACTGAGAATTTAATGTGGGTTTGGGGCTAGGTTTTTGAGAGGATATATTCCTGAGGATGAAAGTGTGCCAGTTGCAATCCCAGCCTCCCAGTGCCCAAAACCCAGAGACTATTTGTGGGCTGTATGGACTGGTGCTAAGCGGGGAGTCAGAGGTTTGGGATCCATCTGTGATTTGCCCATCAACAGAGGAGAGCACAAAGCCCTTTAGTTTCTCAGTTTTGTGAACAACCCTCATCCCATCCAGTGACAGGCTTTTAAATCATTCCCTCGGGAATCCCACACCAGCCCTCAGTGGTTTTACCAAGGAACTGGTGGGCAGATGAGCTATTCCAAGACTTGGGAAATGTTACGGAGGGAGGTTCAAACCCTCTGCCCCAGGTTTGGGTGCCTGTCCCAGCCAATAGCGCAGGGAACATCTGTGCCTCTCCCCAGCCCTTCTGCTCGGTTTCCATTGCTAACAATAGACAAAAAATAATCAAAGTTCCTCTTTGAAAGCCATTAAAATAAGGCAGAAAAACCCCTCTGAAACAATCTGCATTTTATCTCCTTAATGGCTCTAAAGCCTCCACTTGTATCCAAAAATAATTGCACTCCGCAAGGGTTGAAGAATATTCCTTTCAAATCATGGACCAGATGTTCCACCGAGACCATTACACAGTTAACTGCCAATAAAAGTAATCCAACAAACTAAACCCTGATTAAGGAATGCGCGCACGCAGCCTGGCAGCGCCTGCACACACGGAACGTGATTTGCTGTTATTTAACCTCTAACGACACAGACGCGCCGGCCCCTTCCTCCTTGGCAAAGGCAGAACCACGCAGTGAGGAGAGGATTGCTTTGCTTTTACTATCTTGGAAATCAGATCCCCTAAACTCCACGCAAGCAGAGCCAATGACCTCATGGCCAACACCCCCCCACCCCCCCCCAGTGTTGCTCAAGAGGTCAGTGCTGTTTTCCAGTCCATCCTAGCACATCCAACACAAACAGCCCCATGTCACCGCGCTGTAGGGGATGTACAGGCAGCAGCAAGAACAAGCAACCCTGCCCACGCACTGAGCTGTGTGCAAGTCACCATCACCTTTCTTGTCACAGACCTGGTTTGGGCTCCAAGGATTGATGTCCATCAGTCAGGCTTCAGATGAGAGTGCAGATGGAGCCTTCTCAGACCTCATGCACCGGGCAAGCATTAGGGTTAGGAGACAGCTCAGAAACAGCCCCAGCACACAACAGCCGCTCTCTTGGACCCTGAAGGTGGTTTCATCTTGTTTGTGCTTAGCAGTGCAAAAACTGATTGCCAAGTAGGATAGGAACCACCCAGCCTCCTGAGCCCAGAGCAGCTGAGAGCCTGGTGAGGCCAAGGGGATGAGCCTTGAAAAGCAGCCAGGTGAGGTAGATGGGAGGAGGAAACCAAAATCATGGCTGATGGAAGCTGCTGTCAGAGCCTGTGGGTTGGATGGGACACATCTCACCTTCTGCCTTCCTGTCCTGCAGCTTCAGGACTCATTCCCACTTTTATGCTTCTAAAGGCTTCCTTTTACACCCTGTAATTGCATTTTCATAGCAAAAACATGCTCTGGAGTGAACAGGCTTCCTCTCTCACAGAAACATCTCCAACACAAGTGGAGAGGCGCTGATTGCTCTATCAGGTTCTCCAGGGCTTTTCTCTGTGTTGTTAGCTAACAAAAACATGTTCTTAATTTAAGCATTTAACCCAAATATCTCCCTTTTAATTACAAGCTGAGGAAGAGCAACAGCCCAGAGCAACAACAAATGCTTCTCTCACTGAACCATCACAGCAGGGACCAGGGAGGGATTTTACACAACCACGGTGAAGAAACCACCCCCAGGGCTGGAGGGGTTCAGGCAGAAAAGACCCCACCAAACACCCCACGTTAGGCATCACCTTCCCTGGGAAACAAACCCATCATTCCAAGGGCAGGAGGCTGCATCCAGACTGGAAGACTCACCTTGAGGACCACAAACTACCAGTACCCATCACTCACAGGCAGAGCTTTTATAGGCAGCACTGCCCTCTGATTGGCCCATCCTGACCACACCTACTGTGAGATGCTCCGCCCCCTTCATCCCTGCCTGCACCCCTGCCTGCACCCCTGCCTGCACCCCTGCCCATCATCTTCCCATCATCACATCCATTGTCACCCCTGCCCATCACCCTGCCCACATCCCTGCCTGCACTGCTGAATGCTTTGCAGCTGGCAAAGGGGAGATCTGTTGCTCCACAGGCAGGAGAATTCCCATTGGATGCTGCCAGCCAGGGGCTTCAGATCCAGCAGCCAGGCTGGGAGAGGGCGCTTGGCCCTGAAAGCAAAGTGGAAAGGGGGGATGAAACCCCACGAGGGTCTTAGGTGCCTCCCAATGCCCTGTATGAAGTATCCAGCACATCTGTGCTCTATCTGGGGCTATCCCTTGCCGAAACCCTGGGTCACATACAACCGTTGAGCATCTGCTCTAAGGCAGGAGCCCAAGCAAGCAGCTGCATCTTCCGTATCACATTATGGGTGGAAAGGAGTGCGAGAGAAGGGCAGTGGAGGTGGCCGGCTCTGGGGGGCTCCAGCCAGGATTGGCAGTCAAAGCCTCATGGAGGATGGGAGGGAGCAGCCGGACACACAGGGACAGCCCATTGAGCCCTGGCTGCGGGAGCAGCCAAAACCATCTGCATCACAGGGTCAAGGAAACAGCAAAGACCTCGGACATGAACCCAAACATGAATTCCAGAAGAGCTGGAATCATCCTGGTTTTCCCCTGGGAGGGTCCAAGCTGCAGCTTTGCCTCTATTTCCAGCTCTGTGCTAACGCATCTCTTGCTCCTTGTGGTTTTCTCCCTCCTTACCAGGGATACAAAGCGGAATCATCTTTACTGAGCATCTCCATGAGTGGAACAAACCCCTCTCTCCAATGCACCATGATCTCCCTGTCCCCATCACATCCCTGTCTCCTTCAAACAACGGCTGCCCCTGGCTCCAGTGTGTGAACAGAGAGAAGTTGGAGCTGGTGCTGAGCATGCCCGCACCACAATATGCTCAGACACAACTTGGCTCCTCCAATTCATATCTTTGTATTCTTTGTAACGCTTTGTAGCTGCCTTGGCATTTAATCCCTGTAATTAATGGGGGAGTGAGAAATGGATAGTTCTCATCTCTTCTCCCTCTTACAAACATAATCCGCAGGGTGGGACTGATGCAGTTCTGTAGCGTTTCAAGCTGAGTAAAGAAGACAAAAAGCAGCAGACAGAGGCATTTACCTTTTGGCAAGTACGAGACGTCTCTAAGGAAGATGATATTTAAATCAATAATGTGTGAAAGGATCCAAATTACATCCCCAAATATTTTAAGTTACGTGTCTGGAAAAACAAAAGGAATGTCCTCTGTTTATTAAAGGATGACTTTGACAATGACCTGCCTGGTTCCTATCTGAAACACAGAGGAAGTCTTCCTTAGCAGATGTCATCATGCATTTATTTAAAGCTTTAATGATATGTTTGGGGACATCATCTACTCCTGAACATTTCTCTGCTGCAGTTATCTGGAAGAAGGAGCTTTTTTTTTCCATCTTTAAATACTAAATGAGGACAATTATCCCATGGTAACTCCAAACGAGAACTTGATTCCACTGTAGCTGGTGGTGCCCTATTGAGGCAGATTGTGCAGGTTAATTTTAGGAATGCATCCACCCATCCTGCTCTGCTCCTGTTGAGACTCACGGAGAGGGGATTGGTCCTCACCTTCCGGCCCATGGACCAGTGCACAGCCCGTTACAGCCCTGCTGCAAGAGCAACGAGCCAAGGAACTGGAACATGACAAGATGCTGAGGGATGAGTGCGGGATGGAGATGGGGATCCCCACCTGCTCCCAGGGAATTCCAAGCTATGACTGAGCATGGAAGTAGCACTGGGCAAAGCTGTAGTGCTGGCATTGTGGGAGCATCACTGAGATTTCTACATAACAGTGAGCAGAATGGCTTTGCATTCCAGCTGGCAGTCCCTAATGCTTTGGGAAGGACCAGAGCGCTTCAATCTATTACAGATTAATGGGATTGACTTATTGCATTTTTGTGTCTTTTTAAGTAGTCTCATTAAAAGCGGAACAATCCTCCTGTGGGGCACACAAATAACACAGAGACTCCGGCCCAGCTGCTGCTTGGGTCCTGATGCATTCCCTCAGAATTAGCCCTGCAAACTAGGAAAGATTTAACGGGGAAACAGCTCTGGGAGGATTAGGAAGGAAACAAGTACGAGCCAGTTTTTGATGGAGTGTTTGCCCAATGCTGCTCTTCAAGTTTAAGCAGAGGCAGTGAGTGTCCATCAGAGGGATGACAGATGAGGAGCTGCATTTTCTCCTGGTGATTCATTTGGGTTTGGTGAATTCCAGAGTTTAACTTCAGATGGGTCATCCCACCTTTTATTGAATCGAAATAAAGGAAGATTCCTATCATTAGCCCCAGGCCACTACTTAGTGCTGGGCTCATGGTGATGCTTCTTTGGGAAAGTGACCTCTGGCCCATGGAAGGGCTGAAGACCCCAGGGTCCCCATGCAGATAGCGCTGCTGCAGCACAACAGCATGCAACAGCACAACAGTTGTAACAGCACAACCCTTTGCTCTCTCCTAAGCAATGTGGCCAGGCTGATGCCAAACATTATTCCCCTCTTTCCATCTAGTTTTAGGTCCTAAAAGCTTCTTTTCTCCTTCAATATCAGGAGGACCACCTCTAAGGCTGGCGGGAACCCTTCCCATCCTGCAGACCCCAGCCCCTGAGCTGAGCCCCTGGCCACCCAATGCCTCCCAAGCCTTGCCAATACAGGCAGGACCCCCAAATTTTCCCTCTTGCTACCTCGTGTGTGGTTTAGCACATAAAGGAATCCAAATGTAATCATTATACCAGTTCTGCCACCAAAGAGCACAGAAACATGGGCACAGGCAGTGTCCCTGAGCAGAATCATAGAGTCTGGGTTGGAAGGGACCTTAAAGCTCATCTCATTCCAATCCCCCTGCCATGGACAGTGACACCTTCCACTAGACCAGGTTGCTCAAAGCATCACTTGATGCTTTTGAGAAGCAGAGCATCATTTGCTCCCACCAGCCCCCACCCACCTGCAGAAGCTGCAGTTTCTGCTCATGATTTTTCTGACATGCCATGGAAAACACATAAAAGTTGGTATTACAGAAAAAAAGGCTCGGAGCAACAACACCCCACCCCCCCCAAACCCAAAGTCTTTAAATATCAAAAGAAAGAGCAATTTTGAAATTGCATTTCTAAATGAGAGCATTAACCAGACCCTGTCTTCCAAAGAGCAAGAGCCAGAGGGGACTGATGCCACCACCCAGGCCAGACCAGGGGACCACTTTCCCTCCTCGGCAATGGGAGCACCACAGGCTCTAGGATGGATGCTTGGCCAACAGCTCCTCTGATGCCTGTTTGTATATCCCAAACCCCTCAACCCAGCACATCTCAGAGCCTCCCCTTGCAGCAAAACCGAGCTCTGCTCCAGCCATATGAAAACCCCATTGACATTCCCCTCCTTCTGCAGTTTGTTTTCTGTCCTCCCCTCAGCAGAGTGCCAGCACCAGCCCAGTCTCGTCACGTCCCCTTTGTTTACAGCCAGTTTCTCCTCCATGTCCCTCCCTTGGCGTGGTGCTCCTCAACCTGCTGCTCGCTGCGCTCTCCACGCTGAGCTGGATGGGTCCCAGCCCCAGCACATCCCCGCGGCCGAGCCTCTCCCAACAAACTGCAGGGAGGAGTTTCCTCAACTCGTTTATTTAGGAATTAAGGAAATAAAAGCAGAGGCTGATCCGTGTGCCCGAAAGCAGCGCGGAACGGCCGCAAGCCCTGCCCGGGCACCCGGAGGTGTTCGCACACCCCATCCCCATACACTGACCCTAACACAGCCCCCAGACCCCCGCCAGCACCGCACTCGCTGCCTGAGAACCCCGGCTACAGGCTTCATCCGGGGGGGGACTCCCCGTCTTCGGGAGAAACCCCGAAGGACCGAGGGCAGGCGGGGGGAGACCGGGGGCGGCTCCGGGTGCTCCGGATGCTGCGGAGGGGCGGGCGGCAGAACCCGAGGCTGCTCGGTCGGTCCCCCCGCAACCTCTCCCGGAGCCAGAACCAGACCCAAACCCGGACCCGCTCCCTCTACGCCGTCCCCAACCCCCGATCCCCCCGCCCCGGGGCTCCGAGCTCCCTGCCCGGTCCCCGCCCCGAGGTGCCCGCACCCCCCGGCTCCGCCGCTCGAGCTCCCCCGTGCGCTCTGCCCCGGGAGGCGGCGGCGGCGGCGGCAGCTCCCGCACCCGGCGCTGTCCGTGCCCGCTGCACCCCGCACGGGCCATGCCGGGGCCGCGCCGGGACCGCCCGGCGGTGCTGCTGCTGCTCGGGGCGCTGCTGGCGGCCGATCTCTACTTCCACCTCTGGCCGCGGGCGCGGCGGGAGCTGAGTGCGGGAGCCCCGGGCTGCCCGTGCCGCC